>OMNW01004968.1:1753-19166 GCA_900303245.1 Selene dorsalis | reverse complement strand
CAGTGCTGGGAGATGATAAAGACTTATTAATATAGATGATGGAGATGACCTCTGACAGTAGCTCTGCAGCGAGCCTCGGCTGCATGTCGGAGACGAGACATCGAGACATGATGCGTGCTCCACACATCTATCTATCTATCTATCTATCTATCTATCTATCTATCTATCTATCTATCTATCTATCTATCTATCTATCTATCTATCTATCTATCTATCTATCTATCTATCTATCTATCTATCTATCTATCTATCTATCTATCTATCTAAATCTATCTTTAAAGCACTCTCCCATCTTGTCATGTACAACAAGACATATGCCAACTTCGATCTGAGATACAAGCTTGGCCAAGGCTCACTACAAGCTAATGCTTTCCTGTCACTAAAATAAAGCCTGCAACACAACTGCTCTGGCAAATCAATGAGATCAATGGAGTATTCCATCTGGTTATAAGTCATAAAGTTGTCATTTTGCCCTGCCATGATCAACACAGCAAAAAAGACATTTGCAGGCTGGTAAAACCCAGAAAGGTTCAGAAGCCACAGTACAACCCTGGTACATTTCATAAGGTTATATTAGCAAGTTAATGCCCCCTGTCTCAGCGCTCCACCCCTTCTATTGATTCCTGTTTAAAAGGCTATGGGTAGTCGATATCACCTCCTCATCGCCATCTGTCTCTATTTACTAATAAATAAAGTGGAGAGCATTGACTGGTATGGCCAGGCCTGTAAAAGCATGCATGCTAATGAGCACTGGGCCTCTGTGACCAATGGAGGAGAAAGAAGGTGGGGAAACACTACCTCTCAACGAACCCTCTCTCTCCCTGTCTTGATGGCTCTCACAACTCCACTCCAATAATGGTAATTGCCCGCCGGTCCAGTTGTTGTTTAACATCGCTCATCAGACGAAATGCAGTTTCACTTCAGCTGCATAGATTTTTCTCCTAGGCTTGCTTGTATGTTCCTTCTGTTTTCCCCTCCACTCTCCTAGTTGTGTGTAGGTCAGCTTTTAAGGTCATGTCTAGTCGTTTGTCAGATGTAGCCCACAAGCGCTGTTGCACCACATTCTGTCATGCTGATCAATTACAGATCATACAGATGGACTTGTTTGGAATGGCCCCCATGACGCATTTCTTCTAAAAGGTGCTCAATCTTTTCAATCCACCTCCCTCCTCCCATCTCTCTTAGATTTGCAATATCTACATAGGGAGAAATTAATGTTTGTATTAATAAAGATATGTGTAGGAAAAAAACAATATTTGGAAAGAAGGAAATTTCTCATGTGAAAGCATTGCAGGCTCGATATTGGCCAACACACACAGCTAGACACACTGAGTGATTACTCAAATGTATGATAACTATTAGTGTTCTATGACGAGGATTATGTGGAGAAGATTTAGCAGAAGAAAAAAATACATCTTCACACACTCAAACACGCATTTACACACAGCCGTAGAGTCCATTTGGTTTGACACTGATTTCCTGAGTGAAGGGCGGTGCTGACGTGTGGAGGCTCTCAGAGCTCAGCATAACACAGTACTGCTGTGTCAACTGTGACCCCAGCGACCCCGCAGGAGCCAGAGAATGGGCTGCGGGGTCGCTCTGCGACTCAGGTGAAATGAGAGGTCAAAGGTCAGCTGTCCAGTGTGTCAGCCTTGCTGATCAGGAAGTGTAGCCTCTCGCTTCAGGGAGTACACAGGGAGTGTCATGTTTTGGACACATACTCACACTCTGACATAAATCTTCCATGCTTACATTCAGTGGAGCTCCCTGCTAAGAAGGAAAGTGGTGAGAAGAGTGGCCAGTAACAACCACTTAAAGTAGCAGTACAAGAGCTGGCTGTGCTACTGACTGATGTTTGCAGCTCATAATTGCACATGATAATTAGTGCAAGGATTAGGACAACTTAAATACTAGTATTCACTACTACACCAGTATGAAAAGGCTGAAATTTGAAAAAAACAAACAAACAAACAAAAAACATGCATGTTTTAAGAGCAATGTTTTACCTACTATAACTATGTAACACTTATAATTTTAGTTGAACTTTGAAGATTTAAAGTAAATGATCTTTATTAATAATAACTGTTAGCATTAATATTTTCTGTCCAATTTCATTTAATGATATTTTTAGTTCCTCAGGCAAAAGAATCTCACTCGAACTTGAGAAATTCTTTCTTAAATGAAAGCATTTCAACTTAAAAGTATTCCAGTACTTTTTCTCCCATCTGTGGCAGTCTCATACAGAGTTAAGCAGTGCAAAGGTTCGTGTTTGTTTGTCCCAACCCTTGCTCTCTATCTGCGGCTCACTCCCACTGTAGACACATCCAAACGGACCCCCTACCTCTGCTGCACCGAGGCAGTCCTTCCTTCCATCCTTAATCCAGAGGCTTGGGTTAGAGAGCTCACTGTTGTTCTGAGCCACTCCAGCATCCTGGTAGTGCTATGAAGGGAAAACAGCAGCGCCGCAGTGGAGTTTCCTTCCCCTGTCTCATCTGAAGCAGGCTCTGCTGGCTGTCCGGATCAAACTGGCCCACAGTGTGAAGCCGAGTCCTGTCTGCAAACAAGAGGGGGCCCATGCATTAAAGACTCGCCACAGGGGCACTCGTCCTAGAAATATTGCTCTCCAAGAGCCCTGGAGAGGGTAATATTACAAGGAGAGTTCCTGTGTGTATGCACCTGAGTGTGTGTTCACATATATTTTCAGGCTTTTCTAATGCCATTTGCAAAAAAGCTTTTATATATTAAGTACTGTATTTGTCCATTTTTTTATTCTTTGTCTTCAGATGATGGAACTGACAACCAAGTCACAAAAACACATCTCTCTCTTCACACTGGGCGACAGGAAGGTGTTTCCTGGAAGAAATCCCCTGACATGCATGAAATGGTGCTCTTGTTTCAACCAGGAGTAAAGAAGGAGCTGCCCCGCAGCAGAAAACCTGAAGAACAAAGACGTCACGACACCTGACACTGGTGAACTTGGTAAGAACGACATTATAAAAATAATAACAAAGAAAAAGTTTAAAAAATAATATACACTTTTTTTTTAACTTGAAGATAATGAGCACATTGTCCGAGAACAAACCTACAGGGTTTTGTATTTTATTTTATTTATTTTTTGGCAAAGGTCACAAAAAGAAGCAAATTTTAGCATTGCAGTGTATTTTGAATCACTGCTGCCTGCACTTTGATATTTTAAGCACTTTAATTTGACACCACTAATGCACACTTGATTCTTTATTCAGAAAACAGCTAAAGTTTGAAAGTCTCAAGTATGCTTCCTTCATCTTTGTTCATCCTTGCTTCCAAGAAAAAAGAAGACAGGCACTCTTCACTTTCCTATCTCTTTCTCTTCTTGCTCTTTTTTCTCCTCCACTCCCCTCGTCTTCTTCTTCCCCTCACTCTGTCCAGGGAGTCATTATTGCTTTGGTAAATATTTCATAGGCCTCAATACCTTTGCACACAGCCACCTGCCAGCCGCCTCTCCTCTCACACACACAGACCATGGATAGACAGATCAAAATGAAAGAGAGCAAAGTGAAAGTGGAGGGAGAGGAGGAGGAGGAGGTGGAGGTGGAAAGAGAAGTGAGAGAAAGGGAGAAGGAGTCTGCTCTCTCTGCCTGCCTAGTGTGCATTTACATTTTCAGTGAGCTGGGGCTCTCGGCTCTGTATCCCGGCTTCATAACAGACTGAGTCCTTTCAAAAGACTGAAAGATTCCCTGGATGTTGTCAAATCTGTGCCCAGCAACGTTTTGCTTTCTGAGGCCCCCTTTTTTTTTTCGCCCGAAGCATTTTTTTTTCACTCAGCACATAAAAGGTGCTGGTTTAGTTTCTGAGGTGGTTGTGCTGGGAAAGGAGGGCGACAGAGACAGCGTAAGAGACAAAACAATGAGCTGGCGCAAGCTCAAGACAAGACACAGAGAGAGAGTGTGAATACTAAGCTTCTCCTTTGCCTGACCTTGAAGAGGCCTGTGAGCAGCACCCCTCTCCCTCCATTCCCTTCCTCCCCCTCCTTGCTTTCTCAGTCCCACCTGTTTACTTTGGGTTAGACAGGGGTCTTGCCTCACCTGCAGTGTCGTCTGTCCTCTGTCTTTCTATTTTCTGGTTTTCCCTGTGTCGATCTCTTCACTTTTTACCTTGGACAAAAAAAAAAAAAAAGGACTGAAAAGCAGTAGCAATCCTGGGATGAAATATTTAGCCTGGATATAAGTGCTTTAAGTTATTTCAGAATGGCTAGCTTGTTGCCACAGAGCTTTGACTTCATAAATAAATGGTCAACAGTGGCCTCTTCAACTGCTGCCTCCTGTATATATATATATGGTTGAGTTGTTCATGTGCCCGGGGCTAAGCCCTGCCAGGAAGTTCCAGGCCTTAAATATGGATAAGCTGTGAAACTCCTCTGGACACACTCCTTTGTAGTCAGTATAATGTAGAATAAAACTCACGTGATATGGTACAAGACCTCAAATAGAAAATGTAAAATCTTTATGCCATCTTGGGAAGGCTTGTAGTTGAAAAGTGGGTTTAGATGTGCTTTACATTGACAGACACCGTTAAGCTTCTGTCATTTCCACGGCACAAATGGTTGTGGATGGGTACGTTGGCTCATCAGGTGATCTGAACCTGTGGACACATGGTTACATGGCATTCAGCCTAACCACTGGTTAATTGTGTCACTATGCTTGGCTTTTCTCTGCATTCCAATAATGTTAGCTGACCCTTTACCCCTCCCCTCTTCATTTTAACCCCCTGCACCTCCATCCTTTCTCCCCCAAGAAGCTCCAAAGCTGCTCTTGTTTCTGTTGAGGGAAAAGCTTGACGCTTGGTTTCCTTTGAGCTTTCCTATGTAAACGCGTGTTCTCACATTTGCCTTGTAGTGTTGGGCATTTCAACCAGGAAATGAAATGAGTCTGTAACAAATGTTTTGGCTTCTGTTGAACTCTTTAGCGAACAGCGGCTTGCCAACTGCAGCAGTGTGTTTGCGTTCCCAGAAACCCCCTGGGATGGTGACTCCCTGTGCTTCCGGATGGAGGGGCGAACAGTTTTTCTCTTTGATTGAAAAAAAGAAAAAAAAAGGACAAAGGAAATGTCTTACAGAGTTGCATAGGCATTAGGATAAGAGGGATTGAAATAAAGATTTTCTTTTGTAGATATATATAGTCCATTTGTATTTCATTTGTGTGAATGGAGATATGGTCTTAGTCTAGCCAGGCCATTTAGCCTTGTGCGCTAATCTGCAGGTGAATAGGGGACTGTGAGTGTGATAAAGGTGCCCTTGAAGACAGGTTTGGCTACCTCTGGCGCAGCAGTGTTGAGCTCAGGTCATGAACAATTTGTGCCTCGTTGATTTTCTGTGTGCCTCGAGTGTGTGTCTGTGTGTGTGTGTCACTGTGAGAATATGCAGTATTCTAACACCCATGAGCCTTGTAGCCATAAATCAGCAATAGGAAGTGTGTGACACAGGCTGCAGGGCCCTGCTGATATGGACTGGAGCTATAATGGGCCCTGTTTCAGGTGGACGAAGACATCAGCTGCACTGATCTTTACTAACCTGCAAGGCTCAGGAGATTACTCCTGTACAAGAAGAAACACTATTCAGGTCACTCAGACGGTAAAAAACTTTTCCTTCAGCATGCCTCTACCACACACATACTCACTTCTGTACAGTACGCTTAGTCGAAGCCTTGACAGTACTGTATTGCTGCATGAATGATGAGCTGTATTCACTTGTTTGTTCAATGTGCGCACACAGAAAACAGCGTTTGTTATTCTGTCTGTTTGTTGCAGATAGGGCCTGGGCCTTGTTAGCTGTCAGGCCAAGCATCCACAAAGCTATTCTCTCACTTATTGATGGGGATCCACTAAATTACAGGCTCAAACAAGAGAGACGCCGGCAAAAAACAATCCCTGTAAAAGTTTCTTAAGAGGCCCTGTATTTCAGCATTGTGTGTGTGTGTGTGTGTGTGTGTGTGTGTACATGGAGAAAAAACAGAATGAATGTCAAGAAGATCCCAAATGCATTTTTCTTTATTTCACTTTCTCTTTTCTTTTGGCTGTCTTTCTTTGGTCAGACCCTGTCTAGTCTTGCTATTATCCTGGGGCGTTATCAGTGTGTAGCTGCCTCTTCAGATCACGCCTGTGATAAGGGCTAAATAAATGGAATGCTTGGCTAGTGGACATAGGTCAAGCCTTGTTTTGCCCCTGTTTTTTTCATGTGTTGTTGTGTTTGTCTGCAGGGGAAGTGGAGGGAGCAGCACGAACAGGCTCTGCAGTCTAATGAACTTATTGATTTCAATTTCAGGGCTGTTCTCTCCCCGCCTGACGCTCCTGAGGCTTTCATCCATTGCTGGACATAAATTAGTAACTCTGTCTCTTGTTCGGGGACTTTTTTTTCTTGCTTTTTTTTTTTTCGCTCATCTCTCGCTGGCTGGGTTGGTCTCTTTGAGACAGGTCGCTATCTTGGAAATGCTGTTTTTAAATGTGTTAAAAGCTTCTGTGGTTAGATGGATGCTGTGTCTGTGTGGGCATTTTCTGTGCGGCTTAGCATACACCTGTCCCTGACAGAGATGGAGCTAATGAAATGACAAGCTCTGCGTGTGTGTGTTAGTGTGTGCATGCGCATATGTGTGCCATCAGTTATTGGGGGCCATCGAAGATGTTGAGTGACCTCTCTCCAAGGGGGTCAGGGAGCAGCTGACGACTGTTTGTGTATGTCAGTATGTGTGTGTATGTGTGTGTGTGTGTCTGTGACTACATGAGCATCCGCTACTAATCCATATCATGTATCACATGCACAACATGTTTTCCCTACAAATTTGTGCACACATCCAAATACGGAGGCCCATGTCAGCAGAAGTGAACGCAGCACATTCCCTAAAGAAGCCCAGCTCATGGAAAATGAGAGGCCACCGGCGCTGGGACAGGAAGCCTTCTCGGCGTGGCCCTAACGAGCACTGTGGGAGCCTCCTCTCTGGACCCAGTACATCTGATACCCCCAATGATGTCCAAAGGCTAAACAGTTAAAAGGTTCGGTTGCTATATGTAGATACGCAGGACCCCCCCTCTCTGAATCTGATACTCTGGGAATCACAATAACAAGGCTGTGAGCCCTGGTCACTTCTCTGGAGCTACCAGTCGGCCTCCCACCAGCAGGCACCGATTGCGCAAACTCACAGAGAAAGACAGAGAGAGAGCATGAGAGGGAATTGATGCTGAGTAGCACAGGTTTTAATAGGGCTGTCAGAGTCATATTGTTTATGTCGTGTTCCAGATTAATCCATTCTTCCTTTATGAGCCTCTGCAGCCACCGTAAATTGCAAGCACGAAGCCAGTCCACTGTTGAGTTACGCCTCGGGGATCAGTGCCACACATGGGTGGAAAATAAATCATTTCCCCCGGATTTAACGCCAGGCAATACCTGGGCCCTTTGTAAATAAAGCCATAGATGTTTTTACACCCCCCTGTTTTCTCTCTCCTGCCTCCAGGGCTCTTATTGAATCTCAAAAGGAGAGGGAGGGAGAGACAGAGAGAGAAACATGAGAGAATAAGAGAGAGCAGAGTTGAAGGGGGACCGAGGGAGAAAGAGGGAGGCGAGAGAGAGAGACAGTGAAAGGAAAGAGATTCCAAGTGGGGAAGGATGAAGAGACACAAACCAAGATAGCTTCGCAAAACAGACAAGCGGAGAGAGAGGATGTAGATGTTGGCTGGGGGTGATGTATGCATGGAGCGCTGATTCTCTGGGTTCTCAAGGTGTTCAGCTTGAGATCTGTCAGACTGTCTAAACACAGGGCCCACTGTAAGGCACTGCTCTGTAGCAGTGGGCACTGAGCACACAGCCAGCTTCACTAGCAGAACCAGCAGGGCGGCCTCAGCTTGGCTCCATCGCTTGGCCATGGCTGCAGCCCTGTCTTCACTTCCAGCCCCCCCCCTCCCTCCTCCTATTTCCATCATTGTAACCTCTAGCCTGGGGGAGCAGTGCCAGAGCCCAAAGAGACAGAAAGAGGGAAAGAGAAAGAAGGACAGAGAGAAAGACCGGAACAACTTGTTCATCCTGGCTTGTGCACACTGCCAGCCAGAGACAGCCAAAGGGAATGTGGAATGTGTGCGCTGCTCTGTCAGGACTTCATGAGTTATACATGACGTGCTATGTGAAAATGCTTCCTGTGTACTGTGTGTATCATGCTCTTTTCTATTTTTCCCTTTTTCTTCTTTAACCCCCTTCTTCCCTCTCTCTTTCTCACTGTCTTTCCTTTCGACTGTTGCTTTCAAGACCCCAAAGTTTGCTTTTCTCTTCAGTGACAAAGTATTCCCTGGTTGTTAAATGTTAATCAATGGCAGGCAGCAGGGTGACACGAGAGGCTCCAGCTTCTGCCGGGACACTGGGATCTGGCCTGGGATGATACTGAGCTGCAGCAGATGTACACGAACCACAGTGAGACCAGTGCTAACTAGAATATATACTGAATCCAAACATGAAACTGTCTAGCCGCTCCCTTTGTAGAGTCCAAATAAAACGATTACATAAATACAGCTACTGAACAGACTTTATACTAATTCATTCTTACCACAAGCATTTAACCTATCCATTATTCATATCTCCAACAATGCCAGGGGGCAAAAATCAGTGCTCCCCTCACCCATATATCTGTCCGGCTACAGCTACAGCTACAGGGTGATGCATTATTCAGGGCGTGCCAAGCTAAAGACTGTTCTCCCTGTTCTCATCTGCTGGAAGCAACAATCATCTCGTTAGGACACTGTTCTCTGTCTGTAAACTCTCTGTCCTCTCCTTTCCCCGTCTACCCTCTTTTTCTGTCTCTTCCTCTCCTAACCCCTGTTGCATCATGGTAATTTTTCATCACTGGTGTTTATCCAAATGCCGGGTGGAATTACTCCCCGTCCTGTACAGTACATACATATTTTCATATCTCTTTTGCATTTTGCAAAACACATGTCAATCCAGTGGCCTACGCTGTGCGTTTTTTTTTAGAGGCCATTATTATTTTGTGACAATATAATTGTTTTGAAAAGTTTTTGTACTTTTGCTGTTCCTTGTTGTGTCACTCTACCTAAACTGAAACCACTATCCTATAATTTAGCCTCTTCGCTTTTGTTTCTTGTTGATGTGAACTGTCACTGGAATGGAGGAAGAGATCCAAATATATTTTCTTGTACCCCGGGTCTGTTATCTCTGTCACTCTCTGTTCTGTGTCTCCCCTCGCTCCTACTCAGAGAAGAACATTAAAATTTGAGCAGAGAGGGGAGATGGAGAGCCAGTGCCAGCCTGGGGGTCCTGGTGCATTGCTGCACACTTTTGTCCCAGAAAACAGAGCACGGGTTGATAAGTTGCAAGGACTCTGGGTTGCTTGTTTGTTTAGGCTACGCTGAGACTCTTTCTCCCAGCTTAGAACATTTAGAGTTAGAGTAGTTATTGCTGTAGCTTTCAACTCAAAACTTCGTCTCAGTGTAGTTTTAAGAGCATGTCAACAATTTACAAAGCAAAACAAGGAGAAGAGGTAGAGACGTCCACATGTGCGTAATTGTACATGCAAACTGCTGCATTTGTTAGCATTAAACTTGAAAGATCTGAGGTCACGTTGCTCAAAATATGAGGTGTTGAATTTCTGCACTGCTGACTTTTCTCGGAGACTCAAAATGTCGGAAATCAAAATAAAGCAGATTTACTTTGTGGGTAAAGGGACGGGGTTGGTCTCATTTCTTATTTAAAATCAGCTCCATAATTTGATCTTTATAAAACTTAAGTTGCTGCAGGTGTTCGGCAAGAGGAATGATAGCCTTAGGGCTTTTAGCTACTGTGAGGCCCCACCGAGATTTCCCATCATCCCTACAGTCTGGCAGCAGCTTTTCAAACAGCGCCCCTTCTGAAGTTGCCCTTGGTTCTACATGTGTAGCAGTAATTATGAATGAGGGGGACTAAGATCTGTACAAAACCATCAAACATTTTACAGCTTGCTGCTATTGTAATAAAGATCAATAGACACGGTATCAGTCGTGGTTTTGAAGGAGAGGTGGTGCTGTACATTTTCCCTCACATATTTCCTCCCTTTCTTTCTTTCTTTCTGTCTCCCTTACTCATGTCCCCTCTCATTTCTTTCTCCCTGTGCTCTCTCTCCCCATACAGAACCAGTGTAGCACATCCGTTTTAATTGCCGTTTGTAGGCTCTGTTATGTGAGCTGCTAAAAGACACCCATCCTGCAAAGGAGGAGGAGATGGAGACAGAGCGAGGAAGTGAAATATATTCTCTTCAGCATGGGCTGGTTGTATAGTGATGGTCAATGCCAAACTTCAAGCGCAAGTATGTGCATACAATATATTGTGTGTGTATATGTTAGCATACGTGTTATATGTGTATGTGCGGTTCATGTATATATACATGCACGCTTTGAACGGTAGGCCGTGTCTATGTATGTGTGCGTCCATGTGCATCTGTGTGAGTGTGTGTTTGTGTGTTTGTGTTAACAAAATGCATGCTAGCACCAGCCTAAGAAACCGTATGAAACTGGGAGTGGTGGGATTGTTAAAACAGCCTCTGCTAGTGGGCTGAGGTCATTTGACCAGAGATAGCAGACATGGAGGAGCTGCAGATCAAACAGTATTCTGTCTGACAGGAGGAGATAAAGAGACTGTCAGCCCTGCCTCAGAACAAAGCAGCCCCTCACCTCTCTGGCCGTCAGCAGCTCCCTGACGGCCAGTGATGCAGTGGTAAATCAAAAGGTGGGTAAACTAAGATGAACGTCAAAAGATGATCACAATTCCAACATCCAGCGTTATAAAAAATGTATGGTTATATGAAGGGTCTTGTTCCGAATTGCTGTAAATTGCTTAGAGAAATGTTGGTATCCAATGCTGATCAGAAAATATATCCCATTCTTTGAAATATGTCTGTTTTATTAAACAGTGTATTTCAAGCATGTATTTTTTTCTTTTCTTTTCTTTTCTTTTTTGAATATATATCTTTTTATTTCACAATGATTCAACAAAAACATCTGCCCTGATACAGTATCAGTGACAGTATATTGTACAATATCTTCTTGTGCCCACATTCCTACCCTCCCCATAGTTCCCATGAAACACCAAACAAAAAAGAGTACAAAAGCAAACAAACACACTGGGGGGGAAAAGGAAAAAAAAGAAAAGAAAAAGAGGGCAGCAACAATGATGTCAATAAACTATATGTATATATATATATATATATATACATACATGCACATACATATACACACAGAACTACATGCCTACATACTCATCCATACACATGGTATACTTTTTAGGGTAAGGTCTACCTAACTACGAAGCATTTATTTATTTATTTTCTTGGAAGAATTCCAAACAGTAGGGAATGCCATTTTCAGTAAAGTATAATACTTCATCTCTTGATGTTGCTATCAGCACATCTGTTTTCCTTTTGTGTGCATGTATAAACAGCCGCTTGATGCAACAAGCCTATACAAGTTTTCTGGGGGCTGTCCAAAGATATCACTTTTAGGAGACAGGTGTTGATGTTATGTGTAGCCAACAACTTTCAAATCACGTATGTGGCAAATAGGTGTTGAGAAAACACTTGGTTGGCATCTTTTATTAAGAATAAATCCCAGTAATGATATAACTGACATTTATTTTCTTTGAGGTAAAAAGTATTGGGCTTTGTGATGAAAATCAGAGCCAATAATTAAATCCCCTTTAAAAACAATTAGTGAGCACAGAAACAAGTTTTTGTGACTAAAACCTACTACATCTTGTCTAATGTGAGTCACAGACTAATATTGATGCTGCTCTCAGCAGTTCTCATTGAAACTACTTTCTCCAGGACAAATAGTTCCAATTAAACATAGTAAGTGGTGATTCTTTTTCAACCTTTTGAGTCTCACCGTGTGTTTTAAAGATTTAAAAATGTAGACATTAATTAAATACCAGCAGTGTGAAATGATACCACAAGTTATAAATGAGAAAACATGCCTTTGTTGTGTTTGGGGCGAACTGACCTTTTTCAAACTCCTCACTTCTTGTAATGTGCCAATAGTGTTTATTGTTTCCAGTTGCAAATGTATGAGCTGAGGGTCTGTTGTGTGAGGGGATTTCTGCGGTTGCTTATTGTTAGGATTGCAAGTTACACGCTGACTTTATGAAGTCACATTATCACATGTCTATATTTGAGTATGAGAATTTTACTGGAGTCCATTAAAGAGATACAAAAGAGTGATAGGTCTGGTCAGCAGTGGCACGGAGGAATGACTGTTTGTCCTTTCCCGCCCTTGAATGTTTTGTTGCTGTGGCATTTGAGTAACAACACTGTAGCATAACAGGAGCACCATGTGTCCAACAATGTCTGTTTTACTTTTTTGAATAAAAGAACTGTCACCAACCTACCAGCCAACGATCTGTTAAGGATCACAGCTGGAAAACACACTCCCATAAGTCAGCCTGTTTTCCTCAAATACAAGCTGTGGGGTCACTGTGAAGCTGAGCAGAACGATCCAATCTGACTTTATTCTTCCATTTAACACTCATGATATGATTTTTTTTTTTTTCCCCAGAGTGAAAGCATAGCATGAAGTGCCACGCTGATTTCCACAACACATTACAGAAGCTGGTCATGCATTGAGACTTTGTGAGTGTGATGTTTTCCAACTGTGATCATCCGTCACACAGCAAAAAGTCTAACTGATGAGACTTTATCTGTGATGCCTCTTTTCAGGGTGGAGTTGCTTTCACTGCCTTGTCAGTAAGTGATTAATGGACTCAAAAGGACATGATGGCTAGGATATCAAACTGTGTACTGTACAGAGAAAATAGATTTTCTGTTTAGCCTGAGTGTGACTGTTTGTGATGATAAAGGCAAACACATAATCTGCTTCTTATTATATGGAGATTTTACTTCCTTGAAGTGGGCTATGGATGATATTTTTTGTTTGTTTTGTTTTACTCATTCAAATAATCTGGTCGACAATTGTCCTTGATGCAGCTTTGAGCAACCAATGCATAAGACAAATGGGGGAAAAAAAAGAAAACACACAAACAAATGTTAAGTTTGTTTGACAACAAATACTAAACTCCATCTAGCATAAACACGCTCATCAGTCAGTTTTCATTTTGCATACAGAATATGTTGAGCTTCCACAGTGGCAATCGATGAGGATTGGTATTTAACTGTAAACTTTATAAGACATCCATAATCTGGCTGCATTGTTTTTAATGGCCACATCAAGTACTTTGGAGGATAATCATTTTATCTGATAAATGAGGATTTCAAACAGTCTTATCAGCCGTGCACTTGCAGTTGTTCTTTTTTTTTTTTTTTTTAATCCTTCCATTCTGTCTCGTTGTTTTTAATTGATTCTGCCACACAGAGGCTTTCTTCCAGAGATAATGCACTTGTGAGAACAGGTCATGATCCCTAAATGAGGGAATTTCACTCCAGTGTATTTGTCACAGCGTATTTACCGTCCTTCAGAAGCATTTCCAAGCTGCCGAAAAGTACAGATTGACTTTGTTTTTATACATTTCTGCAGCTCCCTCTCTTAGCACACGTTTCCAGAGATTCAGCCATGCTCTGCAGCAAATGGCCTCAGCTAAGAGCTGGTGGTGCTGATGCTGTTTGGAAATGCTTCCACGTATGTCCTACCTCAAGGCTTGAACCAAATCTCTGTGTATTAGGATCAAAAACAGTGTCTACTTCTTTCCCTATGTCTTTACATAATTTTGTAATGTGAGCTCAGCCAGGCATGGAAAGTGGACCACTTATTATCCAATAATGTTGCAACAGAGGACATGAAAAAATAATATAAATAAATAAAAACAAGAAGTGTTCCAGCATCTGTGCTGTGTTGGACTGTGATAACAGCTCATCCAATAAGTCCTCCACTCACCTCTCCCATCGTCTCATGAATCCACCACTGGTTCCACTCGCAGGTCCTCTGAGGAAAGCTGTTTATTCCGCACACTGCCTAAGTAGAGGTCTTGGGGTTGGAGTGGCTGTGTAGCGCATGGTGAGGACAAACACGGGCCTATTTAGTCTGTGGGGAAAAACCATGGTAAACAGCACAGAATGGAAGCAGCTGGGGATTTTTGTTTTCAGTTTTTTTTTTCTTTTTCCTTTTTATTTAAATGCTCCTGTTTCAGCGCAATCACTCTGGGTTGGGTAAATATCGTGGATTCTTGTGTTGAACAAACTTCAACAGACCATGCTCTTTGTACTCCATGTGATGGAGAATATTACCGTCAAAGCACTTTTTTTTACAGGCTGCCATTGTGTTATGACAGAACTGCAGTTTGATCTTGAGCTGTACCACATGTGTAAACTCTTTTGTGGGATCATAGTTAGTATGCACAAATTTACAAGCATGATGATTCCAATAAGATACATATATTTTTCACTTAAACATCAATATATATATCATCAACAATATATCACACTGGTTGCAGAAGTTGTTTTAAAACTATTATCTGGCCCAGATTAGTGCTGATGTGCTCATCATAACATAAAGTAATTATTGGTGTGAAGTTTAAATATACATATAAAATTTTACTATCCTACATGAAGTAAAACAGCAATTTATCACAAGATTATGAGTTTGCATATGACTGTTTTGCCAAAAATACACAGTAGTTTGGAACATTTAAGAGTTTTTAAGATGCTAGATTTTATTAGGAATTATAAAATGACTAATATTACTAATCAGGTTATTGTGATTCAAGTGCATGCAATTCACTGAATATTTTGAGTATGTGCATGCTTGTATGTCTGATTACAAAGTGGGAATGTCCTCTGGAATGGCATGAGGGAACCACTGTCATCCTCTGGGCCTGTGAATCCTACTTGGTATCGTGACACGAACACTCTCCCATCCTGCTGGCACCTGTCTGGAGGTCAGGGGTCATCCTGTCAGGGGTAATCCCCACGGTAACCTGACCAGGCCAGGGGATAGTGGCAACTGAACGTGTAATAGCGGACCAAGCTGTCCCCCTAATACTCTCACTAATCACATTTTAATTGAATTCCAGTGAACATGTAAAAACCTGGTTCAGTTTTGTTATTCCATTTTCCTAACAGATGTCCCTATGATCCCTGTAAAGTGATCTGCGGTGGTGACGTCTTCTGTTTGGAAACACATACATGAATTGGCTGATCTAGATGGGAGAAAGTAGAACCATGTGCTTGTCCTCAGGATGGATGCCATGAAAACTGCGGGTGGGGGTGTGGTGCCGGGAGGGTTGCGTTGGGATGGTTGAGCCCAGAGGATATAAGAAATCTCACTGGGAACTCATAAAGACATTGTGGAGTGGATAGGGGTGGGAGGGGGACTGTAAAAAAAAAAAAAATTATAATTTATTTTGGGTAATACTATCATTCAAAAAAAAAAAGCCCTCAAAGCATCATTAGCTCATGAATATTTGCTGGTTAGAGCAGAGGTACTTAAACTTACATATTAGTACCAGGCTTAACTGCAGGACTTACCTTCAGGGCTCAGCATGGTCTTCTAGACAGTCTGCACACCCTCTCCCTTACAACCATCTACATCTGCACTCCGTGTGTAACCATTAATCTCTGCATTTGTGTGTTGCAGTTAGTATTGTACTTTTGAACTCAGGTTTGTGCTGTGGCATCTGAATCTGTAGCAAGAAGACTGACAAGCTGGTCACAATGCCAGTGTAAAACTGGGTATAATCATGAATTCCTTTATACAATGTTGATCATGTGGTGATATTTGATGAAAAGAAATCATTTTTTCCCCAGACAAAAGAACACTGTTTTTGTGACCACCAGCTGGTAGGCTCACAAAGCAGAGGCCAATCATCAAAAAGGAGCAGCACGGTATTGGCACAGCCAGGGACCCTAATGTTTCAAATTTCAAGAGGCACGCGCCGAGTCTGCACACCAGCCGCAATTACATAAATGCAGAGGCTTGCGGGTGTGCGTGTAAGCATGCAGAGACCAATACAAGAACCATGCAGAGGTCCTTGTTGGTCTTTACCATAAAACCATTGTGTAAAAGCTACATTTTAGGGAAAATACATAGGATAAAAACTACAGTGAAGGTTTTCGTCTATGAGGGTGTCTTCATCCCTTGGTTCTACTTTCTCTGAATCACTATCCTGTTTCACCTCCCATCATTTCTGCTTTCCAGACACTCCAGTATGTTATTGCATCGCCTGTAGGACTCGGTCATAGCATCTGAAAGTCAGGAGTGGAACTGATCGTGAATTCTTGGGGGACCTGAAGTGGTGGGAGAAGGTCCTGCAGGATGAGCTGTTATCAGAGCCCAGCATAGTGTTGACACAGGACGGATTTTTATTTATCAAACATAATGCCAATGGATAATCAAAGTACCAAATTATAGGGAAAGAAGTAGAGACTGTTTTTTAAGCTGATGCACAGAGATTTGGTTCAGGCCTTAACATAGGACATATGTTTTCTTATCCCTGCCCCTCTTTACACTTTTACTGCAGGGGGTGCCCACGGTAGCTACACTGGATTCTGGGAATTTGCCTTAACCATGTGCATTTAACCCCACTGCAGTGAAGAATGAGTGACTGTTTTTGTGCCACCAGTTCAGCCGAGCTCTGCTTTATGTCTCACGGTCACAGGCTGAGCAATTTCTAGTGACCCAGTTGGGGTCAGTAACTATAAAAGTGAGCAGTTTCAGGGATCAAGGTGATCTGTCTACCAGCTTCTACCCACCTCACACCAGCCAGCAGCCTCAAGCCACGTAGGGCGATCCACCCACATGCCTCCAACTCTCTGATTATCCACCACAACCAGCAGAAAGTTTTGTGTCTGTGGCCCACTTGTCTGTTACTGAGAGCTAAATCAAAGGCCCGCTCTGTTATTAGAGCCAATGTGCTTTTGAGGAAAACAAAATCCAACTGTGAGCTTAAAAAGGAGTTGTCTCATTTGATCATTTATTACACATTTTAAGTGGTTTGGAAATAACTGAGGCTAGCGTGGTCTACATCTCTAATTGGTGCTCTTTTTCTCCCATTAGTACATCCAGACTTGTGATCCCACTAAAACAGGCCAGAGAAGAAAAAAATCTTTTCCCCAAACAAAGCGTATGTCATCAGTTTGCAGTTGCTCTGTTCACGAGCATGGTTCAGATTTGCTTCTATGTGCAGCTGTCACTGAGCCTGTTGGACGTCCTGGACCCCAAACACACAAACCAGAAGAGATTAGTGTGCCATGTCAACCCACTGCTTCCGCAGATGGCACGGATGCTTTTAGCCTACTCCCTGTAGACAGCCACTCATTGATCTTTCATACTAAACTCTCCACAGCAGGACTCTTGATACTGTTTTATTTATCATTCTGGCATTTACTATTAAGGCCAATAAAGTTTGACATGTGTGGGTTTTAACTGTAGGGGGCACTGTGGTTTCTGTGCGACATGCTGGGGCTGG
>OMNW01004967.1:1488-12545 GCA_900303245.1 Selene dorsalis | reverse complement strand
AGTGGATGGCAAGCTATTTTGTTGTCTCAAACTGTATGAGATGAGACTTTGTAATTTATTTGGCAAATGACTCTTTTGGTTTCCAGTTTCGTGTTGGAAGATTTTACAGAAAACATCTGGAATTGTTGAATTTAACATGTGTGAACATAGTTTGATAGTGAATTAACCCAACAGTGGGTATTTTTCCACATATTTTCGACCTGTGTTGAATTTTTGTTTTTGAGGTTACTGTCCAAAAATAAGACTCTGCTAAGTGTCTAAGTGTCTCTGCTTCCTCCGTTTAGATTTTTCCTACTAGTTTCTGTGCATCTGCATCTGCTCTCCCAAGCAGCTGTGGTTTTTTTTTTCTGAAGGCATCACACCAAAAGAAGAAATTTGTTCTCTTCCAAAATGAAAAAGAACTTTTCCCTCTTGAACTGAATTTATAACTATAACTGCACTTAACATGAAACAATATCTATGTCCTGTGAAAACCACGCAGGAAATGTGACTTGTTGTAAAATTTGTGTTAACACTGTTTTTGAAATGTGAGTGTACAAACTAGGAGACAATATGGAGGAGCACTAAAAAGTCAACTATCTGAGCACAGTGTAAAACCAAATTCAAAGGTGAATGCTGTGCACTGCAGGCAGCACAGTGGTTCTGGGTGGAGTTTGCATGTTCTCCCTGTGCCCGTGTGGTTTCTCTCCACTGACTTGCCCATAGGAGTGAATGTCATTGTGTAGGGTTGTTTGTCTCTCTTAAAGAAAACCTGCATCCAATGCTGGTTGAAAATGGAAGTTGGAGTTCTCCAATAGTATCAAGTAATAATACGTTCTGTGGTAGTAGTAAGAGCTCAGCCTTGTTGAGTTAGAAAATCAGCTTTTTCAGAAAAGTAAATAAATATGTAAGCACTAGAACAAATACTGAAAGTTCTCTTTTTTTTATGGTGACAGTGTTCTTGTTAGTGTCAGTACATTCAGACTCCTCGCTGAATTCAATCAATTTTATGCAGGTCACTCTTTTTCTCTCCTGCTTTTCATTTTAGGATCAAAAGAAATGGGCTTATTTTATGAAAAAGGGCTCCTGTTGTCACAGTCACTGAACTTCTGAGTTGCTCTCGAACAAACCTGATGGTTTTGTCATTGTTGTCTTGACCTTATTCAGTGTATAGACAGTGGGAGCAGAGCAGCTTAGCTAATTAACACTCCAAATGGGACTTAATCAGATGCCAAGTGCTCTAATAAAAATGAAAGTCATTGGGGAAAAAGGCAGGCTCCGCAGGGGGATAGGGAGGGATATTTGAAGAAGTGTGTGTGTGCACACGCTCGCGCGCGTGTATGTGTTTTGAGGAAACAATTGAATTCAAAATGCAGGTTTTCTCAGAAACAGTCAGGTGAAGACCATCTGTATGGCCACAAATGAAGAATACACTGGTGTGAACGCAGTGGGCTTCAGAGTGTATTTAAAGCCACATGATGTCTGATTGTTAGGACATAAGTCTGTTGGTGTTCAATTGTATAAACAGGCAGCAAAAAACTTCCAATGAAACTTGAAACAATTCTCCTTGTCTGACACCGAACCATATGCATCTCAGTGTTTTTGATGACATAGCAGGTTGCATTGCTGTGCCACCTGGCTCATACAATGATGTGTTACAAAAGAGTGAGGCATTGCCACACTGTGGAGAGTTGAGCTGAAGAACCTGGCAGTACCTCCATCACTCCTAGGTAGATAATGACGATAATGGAAGCAGAGAAGAATTAATTAATTTTGTTACAGATGTGTGACACATGGTCCATTTTCCTTATTTGTGCATCGTCAAAACTTTTTACAGGATATTAATTCAAAGAATCTAAATGAGTATCACATGGAAATAGCCAGACATAATTAAGCGCAGCGCGGCACACACGTAAGTGCCAGTAGATGTGATTTTAGCTCTTGAGCCATTAGACAACACTACTTTATATTTGAATTCTACCTCGACCAGTTGAAATGGCCACAAAGGGCAGACTGCTAATGGACAGGGTTGTTGTTGCTCCAAGCAGTGTTCAGAAGTGCCTTTTATCCCAAAAGTAATGACCATTCATTCAGAGACAATGACCTCAGTGATGGCTGTGTTTTCCAGATGAGTTGAGAGAGAAACCGAGCTACAGAAAGAGCTGATAATGGGAGGAAGGGGGAGAGATACAGAGAAAAAGAGAGACCTGGAGAAACTGAAACAGAGAGAGGAAGTGAGAGGCTGTGGAGGTGTAATAACTCTACAGGATATGGCTTGGTGCCTGTAAGGATTCATGCCAAACTGAAAAATATATGCTTGAGTAAGTAGATAGTGTGTGCATGTGATCATCTCTCTCCTTTTCTCTGCGTGTGAATATTTAATCATTTCATGGAGTGTTAAGCATGTGTTGCGTGTAAAGTAAAACAGCGATAAAGGTGACTGCGCTTCATGTGCTTCTCTCTGTGTTTAAACAGAAATCACACTCAACCAATATATACCTTCTCCATGTAAGCAAGCTGCGTCCAGTTTTTTCAAAGGCTTAACATTTTGTCAGGCAAAATAATTACTTTGGGTTTTATCCCTCAAGTTTTACATTACATTAGGTATTATTCTCTAAAATGTATCTTTGTGCCATTTGAATTTGTAGTGAATATTTCATGTAAAAACAGCAGTTGAGCAAAATTGCATTTCTTTCTCAGGATGATTTACAACAAGTTAAAGCCAGAATAGTATCTGCTGCTTTTTCACAATCTGCTATATCTATCCTACAAAAGCCTCCCTCCCTCCCTCTGTCTGTTACTACCTCCCCCACATTTTTCCCGTTTACCCCTCCTCTTTCCCATCCTCTTTGGCTCTGGCTCTGGCTCCTTCATTTTTTCCCCCCATTCTTACCCTTTTGTACCTGTTGTATTCACTACCAGTGATGCATATTTATTATCTTCAGTGGTCTTGCCTCATCCAGCATGTGCAGCATGTGAGAGTAAATCTTCTCCCTCTGTTGGCTTATGTACAGCCTTGCCTACTGTCTCAGGCAACACAAACACCTATTATTTACTGTGTGATTTATTCATGAATTAAGTCTTTTAACTTTTTGCTTACATCCATTTCCCAGGGAGGAGAGGATGGCAGGGCTGATTAATTGTGAAGAGAGTTGCTGTGCCCAGCTGACATAGTGTCCGGCGTTTGCAAACACACCCACGCACAGCTTTCAAGACATTTTAATAGATTCTTACACACGTGTATGCCTTCACAGGGCTGTAGTAAGTACGGGATATGTGCAGATGTGTACAATGTGAGCATAAAGTACATTCACTGGAAGGACAATACCTTGATCGCTTCAACCTTTTTTCCAGGGGAACATATTTTTCTCACAGGAACTGGCCTATCTGAATGAATAATCTTGACTAGAGCTGCGTACCTTACTCCTCTGAGACCATTCTGTGTGTGCATCTGTGCATTTGCAGTGACAATATGTATCGCAGGGATGTTGCTAGATGTGTGTCCTCCGTCCCTGAAACATGGAAAGGAAAGGAATCAGTAAGCTCACCATGTGTCCCAAGGATGCACTTTATTTTCCCTATAAGGAAGGACAATACATTGTGTACACTGTGTTAAAAATCACAGTAACCCGGGTGCTCTGGTGGGGGAGTTGCTAGAGACCATGTCCCATATGGGCTCTGGCCCCTATGCAGGAGATTGCTGGTTCGATTCCCGACTGGAACGATCACTTACCGTGTATCTGTTCCTCTGTTTCCTGTCATATCTCCACTGGCAAGAATGTCCAAAAAAAAAAAAGGCTGTCATTTTGTTATGCTTACAGAGTATCTGTACATACATCCCACAAGCACTCATGTATCCTGTGCACTGACCACTCTGCAACTCTGGAGCTGTACTGCAGCACTTGTATGAAGAGAGGAAGATGTTAATGCACTGTCATGGATTTTACATGGTTTATGAAATCTAATTTCATTATGGATGAATTGATCGTGGCCTAACAGTTAGAGAAGTGATGAGGTCATCCGTTCGATTGTAGGTTGCTGGAGAAAGTGACCCTCAACTTTTACCCCTATACCCTTAAATGGAAAACCTCAGTGACCAATAGATCAGACTATGGTTGTGCAGAGCATGCGAATAAGCTGTGTGTGTTACAATAGGAAAGAACATTGCTCTTAGTAAAACAGCCCATGATGAACAAAGTTTAAGAAAAAATAGATTCCCTGCACAGCTTTAGTGGAGGTGGAGGTTGTATATCTTTCATAAATCTGACACTGACAATAAATCTCTTGAACTGTTACTGTGCAATTCGCATTCCACAGTCATCTGGTATAAAGCTTTGTAAGTATAGAATGCCTTATATGGGTGTTTGACCCAAGATCAACATCAGATATATAGCAGGTTCAATAACAGGAGAGTGAAATAAGAGCCTTAGACTGTTGGTATTGTTTTATGTTATATGTTATGCAAAAGGCATGTATGTGCAGGCTGACTCACAAACGCACAAGCCTTAAGTGGACTCAGTTCATTACAAGTGCATTGTAATGCATCAGTAAATAAACACTGAGGAGGGAAGTTGTGCATACACACAGGTCCTGGGGAAGGACTCTAACTCAGTGCAGGTGAACTCAACTTTCCTCCTTGAGGTTCCCTTTGGAATTTCATTACCTGTACTCTGTGCTTATTGATCTGGTTATAAACACTAGGCCAAGCAGCTGCTAAATTATTCAGCCTGGTTAAATAGGGCTGTTCCATTATTCAGAAGCGTGGCACAGTGTAATTAATATTGTAGAGATATGTGACAGGCTGGGTGGCATTTCACTCAGTGACAGCACATTGCTCGCTCTCTACTTTCGCTTTCTCAACTCTCCCCTCGTCTTTGTCACTGTCTTTTCTTCTCCTTCTTGTGCTCTGTCTTTCTTGCTTTCTCATTTGTTTCCTTTTCATCCTCTTCACTTTCTGTATTGGCCCTGTTTCATTTTCTTTTTTCCCGCTCTCTGCTCCTATTCTTTCCTGACTTTTTAATTTACTTTTCTCTCTTCAGTTTCTCCCTTTTCTCTTTCAACTTCATTTTCCTGCTCTCTCACTTTAGCTCAGTCCCCTTCTTCATCCTCCACTCTTCCCAGCTTCTAATGTTGAAAAGTTAGTTTCAGGACTCAAACAGCAGCTACCTGGGAATTTGCTCAACAAGTGTGTGTGTGTGTGTGTGTGTTCTGATATTGTGCTGCGGTTGTAAGCATGTGACAGAATATGCAATTTGACAGACGATCCAAAGTATTGAATCACTCATGTTGCTGTACACACAGGGTACAAGAAAAGCAGTGGAGAAGACGATATGTTGCCTCTGTATCTCCTACTCAAGATCAAGATCTTGCTGTATGCTTGCATGCCTCTGAACAATGTGTGTGGTGACGACTATTATAGAAATCCCCCAACCTACTTCTATCCTCAATCTGTGCTTCATTATTATTGCAGCAAAGTACTGCATTAGTAATGCAATGAAATACTGCATTACGACTGCCAGTTCATTCTCCAAAGTTTAATAAAGATAGAGATAGACATTGATGATGAAAGAGATAGATATTTGAAGTGGCACAACTAAATCCAGTACTCGCAGGGCATTTTAGCGAGCAAGTTAGCCAACTGGCAACAGGCTGTACGGTGTACAGTCACAATAGCCCTAAAGGTGTGTTTCTATTCACTGTGCACTATGCAGTTTACTCTCCTTGTTCTGTTTTCAGGCTTCTACATTTAAGTCAATAAAAAGTTATTCTACATTAGCCCAGTTGTTAATGGGGCTGCAAGTTCAAGCAGTTTATTTAGAGGACACATTTGTTTATTAACTGTCCAACAACTGTCTGCAAACCACTGCTCCATACAGTGGAGGGTAGATAAAAGTCCTCCATTTGGACATAGTTTATCTTAAAGGTCATCCAGTAAATAAATAAATGTGTGGACTGCACTGGAATGAATTGATTGCACCATTTAATTTGCACCATTTTAAAGAATGGCCTTTAGGGGTATTGTTGGCTGGCAAAAAGGAAGCACAGGTGTGTTTATTGTGGAGTTATATTGCGTGTGTGTTGTAACCATGCACACACTTGCTGCAACTCACAACTCTACACTTTATCAGGAAGCCTGCTTGGCCCTGTCCTGCTCTTCTTCATGCAGCCAATTAGGAGCCATCTCCTCTTGCTCTCATCAACGCTCCTCCTCCACTCTTGTCAAAGTTCTTTGACAAAACAGGGGAGAGGAGACTTCAAAAGACTCTGTTGTCTTGTTTTTCCCCCCATTTCCCTCTTTCTGAAGCCCAGAGTGAAACTACAGAGGTGTTAGGATGACAACACAGAGAGCTCAAAGAGCCTGATGCTTTGTGTGTGTGTGCACGTGGGTGTGCATGCGCCAAAAAATAAAACTGGAAAAATTGTGAATGCTGTTTGTGTTTTTGCAGTATGTACAGTATCTCTATATAAATCAATGTGAGATGTATGTATACCCACATGCACAAAATGATGAAATGCCCTTCAGTCTTGTTGTGCCTTGTGTGTGACATGCAAAAGGCTCTCAGGCTATAGACTTGTATCAACTGCATTGTTCAACTCTTAAACCTTTCCACACATAACTGTTCATTAAACACTATAATCTTGTGTTGGATTACTCACCCATGACCAGTTTCACGCAGTTTTATTTATTTATTTTTTTTAAATTACTACCCTTTTGAAGTATCAGAGGCAGCACTCAGTGTGAGACTTTCCCCTCAGAGAAGCGTTCTCTGTTCCTGATTCCAGACTTGACAAGTTTTGAAGAATATGATGACATGAATGCTTGTATTAAAGTTTCATGATAGCTTATTTCAGTTTTAATCACACAATAAATGAACAGTATTTGGGCATTGTGGAGGCATTTGGCCACACGGTCGAGCAAATAGTGCAGGATATAGATGGTGGTCTGATCAGCAGAGCAGATTCATTCTGTAGCTGCTGTAAAAATCTACATTCTTTTTGTATTTTTCTATGTTTTTCCTGACTATTAGTCTGTCTCTTCTGATATACTACCATTTACCCTTTCCCTGCCTCTATTACTGTTCTCTCTCTTGTTCTCTTTTTGTCACACTAGCCGACCTCCTTAGGTGTTTTGTGACTGTTCTCAGCTGCTAGTTAGCATTACATTAATTAAAACTGTTAAATAACTCATCGTTGATGAGTCAGTGTCTGTCTCTCACGCATGTTTAGTCACAGAATACATTTGTGTTTTTGAAGCTTATTTTGCAAATCACGGAATATGGTCTTTCATCCCGTAAAGAAAATGCCTCAGAAAAACATGTCAGCAACCTTTGCAAGCCACTGGGACCCTTCAGGCACTGTTTCCCAACCCTGGCTGCGCTCCCAAACTATAGTTTTAAAAAATACACTGGCACTGCTGCAATAATTCTTGTGCCTTGCTTGTCTTACCTTCTTCATAATTGATACAAGGCTCTTAGTTGTGCAGGGTATGGGGCCTATTTGCGATGTTTGCAAAGGAAAAAGAGAGGGTGGGTACACTCAAAGATGTGATTGTTGCATCACAGTCAATACTTGTGTCTGTGACAAGAATGTAATTCCAAAGTTACCTTGGAGAGAGAAAACACAAACATGTTGTCACAGACTGAGATGGACTGTTTGTTCACAATCGCAGATGTCCATTTTTAGCTTGTCTTTCTACTGGCTGCATATTTTCTCTAAGTCCATGATTGGATGTGATGCCTCTACTCAGGCGATGAATTTTGGAGCTTACCGTTCATTCCTGTCAGCTAAGTCTGTATCTGATGCGTCATCAGTTGGCAAATAATCCATCAGAATCTCTATCTGCCCTCAGTGTTTCTCCCTCTGTAGGAGGTTGCTGTTTAGCTTGTATATATTATCATCACATATATCAAATATGTCATTGAAGACAGAGGTTTTATCATATTGAAAGAGATCTAAGATATCCACAGTAGACACATTAACATGAACAGTGGAAAACTTTCTTTTCAGAGTCTTTATTCTGTTCAGGTGTTTTTCTCTGCTGAACATTTATTTTACTCCCTCTGAGGTAATTTGGATTGATAGTTTTTTTTCCCCAGGTCTCTAACACATGAGAAAATTATGAACATTCAGAATCAGGGAAAGATTGTTTTATTACGCTGCTCTTTGTACAACAGTTCCTCGGATCATAATTTTTTAGAGACCTTGTGAGATTAATGATCGTCCCCCTAAGAGCTAATGAAATTCACTAAATGTCGACAAACCACCTGATTGAGGTCAAGATGAACTTTAGGAAGAACTTTCAGATTAAAATGCATTCAAACATTCAACAGACGGAGCCTGAGTAGTTACTGCAATACTTTGACATATTATCAATGACACGTATGTAGATTAGGTCTACATGATATCAGCAAAATGTGTGATGTGTGATGGCACTGTTCAGTATTGCGATGACGATATGCGATACTTGCGATAAATAAGCAAATATTCAGGTGATTCACACCTGAATATTAGCTTAACCATACGGTTCCTGTGTCTTTCTGAAAACAACTGTAACACTGTCACACAAAGGCACCAAAAACGGAGAAGAAGAGTGGAAAGCTTGCTAGCTGTAAACAATCCCCAAGCATTATAAGTCGACTAAACATGAGAAGTCATGCCAGTACAAATATGCCGATCAATGTGGCATGGAGGCCTTTCAGGCACTGTGTCCGAGGGATCCGACTGAAGTGCGCTGGTGTTGTTTTTATGTTACATTATGTCTAGCGGTGTGGCTTATGTTACAGGTATGAGGTATATGGGTGTGAAGTGAGTGTGAAGGCACGGCACCTGTAAATAAAACTTACTCATTGCTTTTCAGACAACCTTTCCCAATGTCTTTATTGTGCAATTTCACATTGTGGTGACGATGGAGACAAGATTGATTGGTCAGCCCTAATGTAGATATAGTCTAATATTTTATTATAGTTTGTCCTTTTAAGTGACTCGTAAAATCAATGTGTTTTCCCTGCCAGAAGTAATGGTATTGTTATTGTTATCATCATCTTTGGAATTTGTCCATGTTGGTTTTCACCCACTGGCCAAATACAGTTTTATACAGTACATGTGAACTGGAAAAGATCTGTACGTGTGAATATGACTGTTAATGTGTTTGCATCTGTTGGCTGAGTGATAGACGGGTGACCTGTCTGGGGCGTACTCTGCCTCTTGCTTAGAGTATACTGGGATTAGCTCCAGCTGAGTGGCTCTAAACAGAACAAGTGTTCCAGAAAACGAAAGCTTCTTTTGTAGTGTATTTTATATCTCCTTACTAAGCAAACCTTTAAAACATATGTAGCCTACTTCAGATGGACATGCGGACCCTGCCTTTTTTTAAATGTTATTTTTACACTGACCCATCTTTGGCTTTCAAGCCAAACAGCCACATCAAGGTTATCCTCTGTGAGCTATCCCTGTCAGGTTTTAGCGCACAGCTCACTGCTCCAATTTCATCTGAGGGCTCATCCAGGGCAGGCCTATAGCAGATAATTCATCAAAGCTGATGGTACTGGGTATTGCGCACGCACGCACACACACGTGCACACGTGTGCGCACACACACACACACACACAAAAAAGCTATTATTTTAGGTAAGTTTTTTACTTTTTGCTAATTCAGTTTTTCTCACTGGAAACTGAATTATTTAGCTTTCTGTGGTACATTAAAAGGGACTGTATAAAAGTCACTCGCAGTCAGAAACAGCATACAGTATGTGTGCATCTGTACGTGACCAGTGAGCTCAGTAAGCAGTCAGACCCCTCTTTTAATCTTAATTGTCACTAATGATTGATTGCACAAATTGTAAATAATTGAATTGAAATTCTGTCCTTAACATCACATAGGACAAATTTACAGTTGTCTTTGAATTCTTTTTTTCCCTCTCTCTCCTACTTCCTCTGTTCCTCTCCCTTCATTAACTCTGGACCATGTTTACACTGAACATCATGGATTAGAAATGGGGTAATTTTCAGAGAGGTTATGTTGCTTGTGCATTGTAAACCTCTTTGATTTGTGATTTCTATAATGGTCACACTAAGCAAAAGCTGCAGATCGACAAGGGGATATTTTTTTGCATTATCAAGCTGTATCTCACAAAACAGTTCCTAACATGCAGGTTCTTCTGTCTTCTTTTTCTGTTGTCTTCTACTCCCTTCCACAGACACACACACACACACACACACACACACACCATCAGTAATTGTAATTATCATGGTTTGACTTTGCCAAATACACCAGATGTCCGCTCCCCGCAGCCTACACCTCAGCAGTATTGCACATTTCTCTTAGTGTGAATGAAGCAGTTAGCAGTTGTCAGGGAGAGAAAATCACATCACATTGTACCTTTATTAGATCTAAAATTGCAAATACTCTTCTGAAAGGAATATGCTTCAGTTTTTAATGCATCAGTGTGTCTGGTACAGTAGGTATCACAAACAGCTGACACAAAAATGAGATTGGTATGCAGTGCATGCTCTCACAATGTGTGAAGTGCATAGACAGTATGTAAAAAACGGACGTCGGCTTCCGGTCCGAAAAGTGAAGCCAGAGCAGAAGTGACTTTATGTGCTATACCACTGAGCACCTGAGGGCTGGCTTCAATACACACTCATTCAAAAAACATCAATTTCAATCATGAAATGCTCATTCAATAATTTTGTTTATAGCTTAAGTTCCTCATCCTAAAATGTGGTCTGGTGGTCGATCTGAAAATAATTCCATGATTAATTAGATATTAAGCCTTAAAGATTGGAATAATTAGGGATGTTTCTATTTGATTGACATGACTGTTGTGCATATTGGTGGTGGAGGGATAGCGCAGGGACAGTCTGAACAGTTACTTAATTTTAGTTCATTTCATTTCACTGTGTTTATGACTCGTACGACAGTGCTAGCAAACTGGAGAGAGCTGATGTCATGTTTCAGTAAATAAATGTTTATTTTCTGAATGTCTGTAAAGCATTTAAATGATTGTGCGATATTTCCAGAGAGATGGTGCGTGCTCTCCTGTGTGTTTTCTTGTGTGCTTTGTCCAGAGAATGTGA
>OMNW01004957.1:1594-21447 GCA_900303245.1 Selene dorsalis | reverse complement strand
CCTGACTGGAGATCACAATCTGATGACAGAAACACACACAGACAGACATTCATGCGGAGGCGCGCGAGCCGGCCCAACGCTGAACTGACCACACAGGCGACAGTGACAAAATATCAGTGAGGCAAAGTGACAGACAGGTAGCGTATCTGTATCAGACAGGAGCCCATTGTTGAGGAGAGACAAAAACGCTCAGACAGGCCACGCTGACCTGCTCCCTTTGTCACTCGCTCTCACAGGGCGGCAGAGGCTGACAGATACACTTGAATATCAGCTTCTCGCTCCCTCGTTCTTTGACACATAAACTTCGCTGCCCTTTCCACCTCCGGCACCCTGTTCCCTGCCAGCTATTCATATCCCATCTCAGCCCACACGCCCTCGCTCGCGCCGCGAGCCCCCATGGGCAGAGATCTATCAGGAGTTCACGAACAGAAGCGCACAAACCAACAGTGGGTGTCTGGATATCCTCTCCCCGACTATAAATACCTCATTGGCTCCAGACGCAGTGTCATTCTACTCACATCAAATTAACCAATCAGGTTGGACATGTCCCCTGAATTCTCTTCTCGTCAGCTCAAGTGTGATGTCCTAATGACTGCCCGGCCGTCGATACCGGTCCACATAACAGCGCACCCTAAGGGAGGACAATTAGGGAGAGTAGGAGATGTTTTCCTTGATAAATGTTGTCACTGCTGGTATTGGTACTAATAAGCTGTAATTTGCTGTTGCAGACTCTGATGACACACACTGTAACGGCACAACTGCAGACAGATGGGTGAGCCCTGCAAGGCTTTACATTAAAGTGACACAAATGCTTTCATTAACTTAGAAGAGTGGGATTCACAAAAATGTATCCGGTGTTTATGAGATTAGGCCCGTGTGACACGCTGAACATTTACCAAATGTGCAGTAATGTGCTTCAGGCGAGAGAGAGAGAGAGAGGGAGGAAGACAAATTTCTCTATCCTGTCCCACCAGTAGTTTTATTGTGACTGTAACTATATTGTAGCTGAAGGTTAATTTTCTTTGACCTCAGCTTGTAACGGTGCGTGGAACTAATTTATTCTACAAGGCAGAGGGCAGTGAGTGGCAATATTAGTGAGTTTTGTTCTGCTTTGACCATACTTCACAGAAATTAGAGCAGTTTGAAGTAACTTCAAGTTCATTCAAATAATGCTCAAAATGGCCGAATGACAAACACCCGTCACAAGTTACCAACAGTGAAAATATAGTTTGAAACCTCACAGACGTTCAATTTGAAATGATCTGACAGCCAAAATCCAAGCAAGTTAAATCTATTTTTCTAAGAAGCCTGGCCCAGCTGTTGTGTGACACTTTCAGAACTGTCACTGGTGAACTTTTCTGCCAGTGGAGTTATTGATTATTCAGATCATTTCAGCTACTGCTTGATGGTTACAGAAATAAATGTTTTGATGGATTTCCTCCTGTTTGACTGTCCAGCAAAACAAAGAGAGCTCAACTCTACCTGATCTACATGTTTTTGGCACCAGAGACTTGAGTGAGACGAGTGTCGATACAATAGTGACAACACAAAGTGATGTCATCTTCAACATGCCACACACAGACACACAAACAATGGAGAATACTAATGGGCTAGCAAACAGAGAAGCATCTGCACGTCCTCTACTGACCATAGCGTGGGTTTGCAGGTTACCATGGTAAAAAGGTATTGCATATAACATCAATCTAACTCAGATAGGAGACGCTTTAAAAATGAGAGACCTCACTAAAGCTTTGATGCAGCAGGAAACACTGGTGGAAGTCATTTAATAAGTGCAAGGAGACCAAGTCAAAGAAGTGAACCAACCATAAGTGCATAGGAAGTGCTAGTGAGGCATGTTTGGTTTTTAAAGGTGTTGTAACAGACTGCAGTGAGCGGCACACAGTCCCTCGGCTTTTTAAAAAGGGCCCCTCTTACAGCCCTACAACTAATCAGCAGTGTTTTCATGCCACCTTTTGGTGTCATCTCTGCTCACCTGAAACCTCGGTAGAGTACAAGTATCAGATACTATCGATAAGTACAGGTGGAGTAGAGTCAAAGGCTTTGTGGCATCTTGATCCTGTTCTGTGCAGTGGAGATGGGGTTATTGGGAAAAGTGGCTATTCTTGTCTCTGAGCAGAGGGAGCAGACGAAGAGTAAGAGGCCAGAGAGACAGATCACCATCACCACACTGTGAGAACACAGGTGGCGTGAGACTGCAGCGCGCTGTCTGATGTGCGGGTGAGTGACGGCTACCAGTAGAGCAGGGTTGACTTAGCCCATCAGCAGATGCGACAGCAGCGCCAGTCTGCAGCAACCAACCAGCATTCAGCATGAACAAGTTAGCGGAAGCCTCATCGGACCATCGGCTCCTTCTCTCTCTCGCTCTCTTTTCAACTTTTTACTTTCCCCCTCTGTGCCGCCATTCTGCCAGAACTGCAACAGACGGGTGTGTACTGTTGACATTGTGGTGTCACCCTAAACTGTCATGTGCTGATTCGCTTGAGTCAATATTTACCCTGATTTGAGTATTCTTGTTAGGCCGTCAACTGACAGCAATTCATCTGATTAAGGACTTATTCAAATGTGGTGTAGACATACACTGGACAGGGAGGACTGGAGCTTGCATGTTAACACCTATAGCACTGTCACATATCAGCCTGACACTGCTCTGTAAGGAAGGCGGGGGTGGGTTTGCACTCAGATATCAACCGCAAAATAACTATTCATTTAAAGATGAGGTGACTCGTGTGTCAGCACGGATAATAACTGATGACTGTGGGGGTTGTTCCGCTTTCTGCACGCATACAACTCAGTAAGCGTTTCATGCATTTATTTACAAAGACCCTTAAAAGTAGCCCAAGTAGATCTAAATAAAATCTACAGTATCCATTTTCTTTTTCATATCATCTCTCGCAGAAGCCCCCAAAATCCATCCTTTATGCCCCATACCAAGCCAGGTCTTCAATTTAATTCCCCATCTGTGGCCAGCTTGAAATATTACCCAAGAAATGAGATCCGTGACCCTGAATACAGAGTACGAAGCAGCACCAGGAGCAGGATGGAGACATGGCCTGATTCCGTGGCTAAGAGGCATGCCTTAGTGGGGGAGGGGGCCTGGATCCCCTCCCCAAGTGGCATGGCTAAATATTTGCCCTCCTCCACTTGGCTGTCTAGACGCATCCACTCAGCGCCCCTTTCCATCACTCCTCTGTTCTGCTCAGAAGCGGCAAGAGCTGGCACGGTCACCCAGGCAGGGCGCCAAACCCACGACAAAAAGTTTCTCCTCACTGTCACAGGTCACGGAAGTTCACCAACCTGGTGAGGATGGGCTTCGCATTTTTAAAACCTCTGGGCCACCATTTGGGGAGTCACATGCACACCAAGCGAGGGACAGTAGAGGAAAAAACACTGTCAAATGGTCTTTGTGCTTTTCAGTGACTTGGAGAAACGAACCCTCAGAACTCGACAAGCGGTCTCTCTGGACTTCTCCGAGTTAGTGTTCCATATTCATTACCTTTCTTCCACACTCACATGGCGGGGTTTTAATTGCCTACAATTCAGACTAAAAGGCAAGAGGAGCGGAGTGAAGCGTAATGCCTCCTGAGAGGGAGATGTGGGAAGTCCACCACCAGCACACTCAACCTGATAGACGCATAATAAGAGCCCTCATTACACATAACCAGATTATTCCCTTAGCCATCAGCTCAAGTTAATTTTTCCTCTCCGCAGAGACTTGCAGTCGCCAGGCCCCCAACAAACTGATGAACCAGCATGCATCACTGCTGTGTCTGCCACTTAAGGTGAGGTCCAACTTAAGCAACCCCCATACAGATCATTAAACAAGTCAAATAAAATACATTTCATTTAGCGATTGCTCTCCTCTTTATCCACCAGGTGTGATGAAGGTGAAACTGTGAAACAGACATGTGGATGGCCACTACAGAAGCAGTGCAAAACTTTTGCAACACTTTTTTCTTCTGCAAACACGCAACTTTTCAAAATATGCATTGTAAATATGAAGCTAAACTCTGCAGCTGGTCGATTTATCTTTAGCACGAAGAGTGGAAACAACAGGAAGACTCTATCAAACAGTAACATCCCTTAAGCTCAACAGATATGTCTTGTTTAAATCAAAAACCAGCATGTAAAACTGATAAATTTGTCATTTCCTTACAGTACATGACTAGGCCTACTGTTGTGTCCATTCATACATTACTTGGTTAGTGACCATCAGTTTTACACTACTTTTCATGATGTATCCTGGGACACTATGAGTCTACTGTCTATCAGCTTTGATCATTTTCTCTATACATTTAGACCGCTCAACAAAATTGTATAATCACTATACAGTGGACTATATAGGGCGTGTTTCTTTGCAGGACTTTTTTGGAATATTTGTGCTGGTTGCCTGGCAGCTGCCCCACTAACAAAAAAATAAACACATCAGAGCATAAACCCCTGTCAAGATTCAGACTATAATTTTTACACTTTGTCCTTTTGCATCAACAAACAAATGAGGTTTAATATGTGGTGTGTGTGTGTGTGTAATATGTGTGAGTGCTAGCTTTACTGTGCTCTCTCATACACCTTGACCTCAAAGTGAAGCCTATATCCCATAATACCTAATTGCTAAGTAACTTTTCGACCACAAAATCAACAAGCCCACCACACAATAAATGTAGAGAGGTACTCTTTCAAAATCTTTAACATTGTCTTGCAGAATCAATAAGTAATCGGCACTGTTTAATTGTAACAACCTGACACTGATGGATGGACAGCAGCAGCCCAGTGTTGCTTGTGTTCTTTAGACAGCTGACATTAAAAGCTATTGTAGCGGAAACATGGAAACTGTCTCACAAACTGCAGCAGAAAGTGAGTGAGGTCAAGAGTGCACGTATATATGATGCATGCCAACGAGTGCATGAGTGTTGAGAGAAGGAAAAGCAAATAAAAACATAAGTTTGATGCCTTAGCAGTGATATAAAAAAAAACAAACGCAGGATAGGATATTTAATTCATTTGAATTATTGTGTGTTGTTGCACTTACTGTTGATAAAAATTTTAAACAGCACCAGTGACTCTGCAGCCCTCGTTTGGCGCCCATCCACCCGTCAGGTCTCATCACTGAAGTCATATCCTGTACACTCTGAAATTATGAAAATTAATTATCATTAATTAATCAGAATTTAATAGCACACTCAATTCTGTTATAAAATATTGCACTGCTGCACCACCAATGCCATCAATTTGATTTCAGTCATAATTCTCCCCACAGTAACAGAATTAACTGAGATGCTGTAAGTGTGAAACCTGGTCGGCGCATTTCAAAAGATACCAGCTGCTGCTGATGTAACAAGTTCATTCAACAGAATTAACAGAATTTTACAATTCCAGCTCGGCTGCAGTTGAGTTGCCATGTGATGAGGAAGCAAACCGCTGGAGAAGTTGAGGGAACATGCCTGTTACACATGCTGTTTTTCATTGCTCTGCACTGCCTGGTTGTTCTGGGCTCTGGTTATATTCTGTCACATTAACGTTGGGATAGGGGATATGTTGACAGAGAGAGGACATTGCACATTGAGACTGTAGGGCTTTTCCAAGGCTGGTGGCATTGGGACATGAAGACAAGTGCGTATCTCTGTGTGTGTATGTGTGTGTGTGTAGAAGTAGAGGGTTGCCTGTGGAGTGGAGCATGTGGATGCCCACCCACTCAGCCGCCTCGCGGCCCTCGTCATTTCGCATCAATCCACAGCCCCTCAATATAAATAGGACAGGCGTCCTAAAGCTACACGATACTAAGGGAGGCAATGGCATTATGCACCGACCCAGGGCCCCTCAGCATGAGATGGGACCAAGCCAGCCTGTTATGGTAGTTCCCTTCTCACTTAATAGAGTACTATTTTGGCAGCTAGTATAAAATTATTGTACCACTTTGTACAGTAACAAAAGACAAGTGAGCCCTAACAGACATCCATTGTTACTCTGGAAACCAAAAACAGCTCTTTATCTAAAAATCTAGGGTTTATTTGTATTTGTTATTTATTCTATTCCTGGTTTTCTGTGCTGTTACTGCAACTGTCAGACACTTTGTACAAGTTTATCACTGTACTCAAACATCAAGTGATTTAAAATACGATGGTTAAAATAATATGCAGCTCGGAAACACATCAGCAAATCATTATTTGCTTTGTACGAAAGCACAAAAGTAAGAAGCTGGAGCTCTAACTTATCGGTCTGGTTTCACAACGGTTCAAGGGTGTCTGATGAAAGTTAGTTTGAATGTTGCCTGCAGAAAGTACAAAGTGAACCAAATATCTGAGCAAATGTATCTGGGCTGTAAGGAATTAAAGGTGGTGCACTAAAATACAGAGTACAGTTCTACATGGTAGGTTCCCTGTGGCGTCTCAAGCTTCACACTTCATTACTGCAAGGCCAGCGACGTGTGAAGCCATTATGTAGGAGCAGTGGCAAAGGGAGTGTGTGTGTTGGGGGTACAACTAGGGTGTGTATGCGTGTGTGCCGGGAAGGGTGAGTGGGTGCCCCCCCCCTGCTTTCTGAAAGCAGGATCAAGCTATTCACATGGAAACATTGTTTAATATATTCAAACAGCTGGGAGGTGTTGTCTGTTGTCCCTGTGTCAAATGAAGGAGGACGAACAAACAGCTGGCAGGGCATTTTCTTGCTCCACCACTCTGCCTACAACAATACTTTAACAAACTGAGTCTGATGCACATGCATGGGGCAATTTGCAATAAATCGCTTGCTAAATAAGCTCCAAACTACTGTCATGCAACTAAATCCAAGACTCATCCATGTCCTCTGTCTCTATCATAGGCCAGGAGTCAACAAATCTGTGTCCTCTACTTCCACCCAGTGGCCAAAAGCAGAATGTCACACTTGTTTATGCTACTCTTGACAGCAACACATCTGCTTCTTAATGCACAGGCAAGGACAGGGGTAATGCAAAAGTTAGTGGTGAATGCTAAATATAAAATGTAACCTTGATACATATATCTCTGCCTTTGAGAGGGTTGTGAAGGCAGTGCTTTATTGGTTTGTGCTCAAATGCAAAGAATAGTTTACAATCATCAAAGCTAATTGTAAAATAAGCCTTGCTTTCACTTAGTGGAAACAGACTGTTTTTCAGTGTTTTGGTATGTTGTGATAATGAATATGTTCTGCCAAGGGCTGTTTGACTGCCAGCTGCCCACTGAATTACAAAAGAATAGCTGATTATTTTTGAAATCAGCATTTCAATTAGACTGGTACTGGCAAGCCTTGTGCTCAAAGCCTATGAGTGAGTGCACAAGTACTTCTGTAAACTGTGGGACAATCGAACATTAATTTTCAATCAAAAACTTTGGGATTCATGGCTGAATCCCCGGGAACTTATGCGTCTGCCAACGGTGGGCATTTAGCACTGATTGAAATTTTGGCTGGTGAAATTAATTTAACAAGCCAAGCTAGCAGCGTGACAAAGTTGTGCACTGACATTTTCATTCAAACAGACAGTTGACAAGACGTATGCTCATAGTCTACAAGCTGTAATTCATTACATGGGTGGTAATCAATGATCTGAGTTCACAGATTTACTCTACAGGTGACAAATTAGTTTCCACAATGTCACAATGTGGAACAGACCAACAGAGATGGGCAACAAGATGATGTGAGTGCATGTGGTGATTTGGCAAGATGATTACAGAGATTGGGGGGGGGGGATACAAGCTGTATGTCACAGAGACAGGAGCAAATATAATGCCAGGACTAGAACTGCTGTGGCCAGGCCTGCAGGCCTACAGGCCCACATTCAGTATTTACATAGTTTGCATCAATTTGTTGAGAATTAGCTGAAGCGGTGCACCAACAGTTGTCAGTGTGTGGTTGATTGTGAAAATAAGCTACAAACTTTTCAGTGGAAACAAGTGAAAATTACAGACGGAACATCCCCTCCCTGTTTTGGAGTGAGCTACACAGTGCAAGAAAAACAAAGTGTGTGAAGTTGTAGATAGTTGTAGAAAAATATACTTCAACAAAGTAAATATCTGAGGAAACACTGTGAATGGACACGTCACACGAACACGCCACAAAACATTACTTACACTATATTTATGGTGGATGGCGAAACATCTCGTCGAGTTTGACACTTGACACAAACAAGTACTTTACAGCGTCTATGCACGCGCTGTTCAATTTGTAAGTGCAGTAATTCAGTTTCCCGGACATGGACTGTCAATTCGTCTTTTAGTTGTGAGAAGGGGATGCAACAGACACGTGCAGGCCTTTATTCGCCTTTTTGGACAGGCAATGACAAAGGACAGCCGTGAGCCACCGGAGGACCCCACAGGGCCAAGATGGCGGCGCCCGGGACAGACGCCGGGGAGTTTGAAAGGTGGCTAAATGATCGGCTAGACGCGCTGGAGGTGGACCGTGAGGTGTACGGGGCATACATTTTAGGAGTCCTGCAAGAAGACGAAAGTGTCGAGGAGAAGGAGGAAACGCTTCAAGGGATTTTATCCGCATTTGTGGTGAGTAGCCAAAGCGGCGTGTCCCGCTCAGCTGCCGAGGCTGCGGGCTCATTTGTTGCTGTCTGTCTTGTCTGCCGTGCGTTACTAAGTGACAGCGCTGGTATCAACTGTCATTTACGGAGTAAGATGACAACGTTAGACACAGCAGTGTTTCTTGAGCTAAGATCCATACGCTGCAGTTAGCTGTCCGGGCTGTTCTCGCCTGCTGCACCAAACTCCATTTAAAAATCTGCAATTTTCTGCTTAGCAATAGTCCTAAGTAAAACAGGCACCGACTAAGTAATGTATGACTCGTTACATTTCCCAAAGGTAGTCTGGTGCATTCGGCTCATAAATGTACCCAGAATCCATGGTGCCATTTGTTAGAGAGGCACATGTATAGTTGTGTTGAGTTATGGACTGTGTGTTAATTTGATAAACTGTAACCTGAATTTGACTGCTGCTTGTCCTTTGTGTACAGGAGGAGGACACTGTGGAAGATGTCTGCAAACAGATTATCAAACAGTGGACAGAGTGTTGCAGCCGATCAAAAACAGGAAAAGATGTTGATGATGGTAAATATATAACTTTGATTAATCCACATTCCCAAAATAAATGAAATGTGAGATGTCTTTCTCCCAGAGCTTTTGACCATAAGAATAACAAAAACTCTTCTGCTCTTTGGGTATAGGTTATTAAGTATTGCAGAACTGTACATACAGTACTGAAGAGTTTCTATTTAAAAAAAAAAAAAAAAAAAAGTTGAAAAGAAGTAGTCTCACTCCCAAATCAAGACAGCAGGGTCATCAACATGTTTAAATCTTGACCAAACAGCAGAGACAGCCTGCTACTAAGTAAGTCTTCAATACCAAATAAACATACAGAGGGATGAGCTCTTTGAGCTTCAAATCATTTGCTTTGACTTTTGGAGGCAAGAGCGCAACTCTCAATACTTTGTCTTGCAGAGAGATTAAAGTTTCCTGAAAAAAAGAGTTAAACAAAAGCAGCACCTGAGTCTACCGAAAAGTTTTAGTGCTCCGAGGAAGTGTTTATGCTAAAAAGTCATTTCCACCCAGTTTATTGTATCGGTGTTATCACTGCAAAGAGACAGTGTACCGTCTACATAACCAAAACAATATGAGTGCTCCAGTTTTAGGTGCTTGTCCTCATGGCTCCCTCTGTTAATGTACCTTCACACTGACAGAAAAGAAAAGGTTATTTCATGGTAATGTTTATTGTGATTGTGTTGTTATTGTGGTTAATTTGCAGTTTGACTGTTTTCTGTCTTTTTTTGTTTGGCTGTAGCTGAGGTCCAGGCCATCGCCAGCATGATAGAAAAACAGGCTCAGATTGTGGTGAAACAGAAGGAGGTGTCCGAAGAGTCAAAGAAAAGAAAAGAAGCCCTCCTTGCCCAATATGCCAACGTAACAGATGAAGAGGAATATCCTTGATTTTTGCTAATTCTAATGACAAGAAGGTCAGTAAAAACATCCACATACCAATGATTCTTTGACTGTACAGCAACATATGTACGGGAGATGCTTCATCATCCAGTGAATGTCACTCTCAGAAACATTCAGTTGTTTCCTTGACAAACACACTGAAGCTGAAGAGGAGGAGCCAATAAGTGGAAATAACCTTCCAGGAAATGAAAAATGTATCCTTTCTGAAGCTGTTTGTGATCAGAGGCTGTTCAAGTCAAATGAATTAAGATGTGTGTGTGTGTTATGAACAGGTGGTGGAATAGTTGCATAACGCTGACTACACAACATACGTACTATCATTTACACCTCCTTAGAAAAGCCAAATCTTTCTAGCAGTAAATAATCTTCAGTGGTACAGAAGGTAACCAAAAACTGATGAAAATTATGATAGCAGATTGAGTTTATCAGTATTAGTATAATTACACTATGTCTAGGAGAGCGTTTTATAACTTTTCACCAGTAGATTATGCAGTGAAAATGCATAAGCAGAGTACATTTGCTTTCATCTACCTGTCCTTCACAACGAGTGTCAGCCCTGTTTAAGAACACCAATGTGGAGGAGGTGCTGAACAGACAAAAGCAAAAGCGGGACCAGGCTCGTGAAGACGCTCAGAAGAAGAAGGAAATGGACAAGATGCAGCGGGAGAAGGACAAACTCGCCAAACAAGACAGGAAAGAGAAGGAGAAGAAGAGGACACAGAAAGGTGAACGCAAAAGATAAAACCAAGAGCGAGGACACTTTATATAGGAAAAGGTTTTCTTACGAGACAAAAATGAGAAAAAAAGTCATTGCCTATCTTTTGTTAAACCTCATTGGCACCTTTAGTATGTGAAAGACTTCATCAGAGCCTCCTCGTAAAAATACCGTCTGCAGCTCTCTGTGTAAACAACAATGTGCTGGATGTTGTGCAGGTCTGGACACTGAAATGTGAAGTATGTGGTGAGAGGAATAAAGCGGCAAAGCTTTATATGACGATTGTAATCCCTGCATCCCTGAGTTACCCCTGACATGAACAAGGTATTCACCTAAAATATCAATTGGATTGTGGTAAAAAAAAAAAAAAAACTCAATCCACTGAGTTTCTGCTATTATCCTCTGTGCCAATAACTCGCAAATGCCTTCCTTTTCTGCGTAACCTCTAAAGGCAAGTTTTCATTGCTCTAGGTTTGAGTTTTACCATCTATGCATTGTGTGAGAATAAGAACAAAGACCGGTTGCTAAATTATACCTCAAATATATCATGTACCATGATTTGAATGTTTATAAAGAGGTTCATCATCTTTTTAAGGTAATAAAAAAAAAAAAAAACACTTCCAGCTATTTGAATGCTTTATTATAATTTTTTCAGTTGACATAGCACAAAACAAGGGAAAAACAAAGCATGAACGTTAAAATTAAAGGGAACATACCAACACATATTCATATTCAGAAACCGTGGTGCTGATACAGAATAACTTGCCATACTAATCCCTTTGGCTTTACTCACCTGGTAATGGATACAAGCTTCAGTCCCTAGTGGACAAACAGTTATATTTTAATGATAAAGATATCTGATCATACTACATGAAAAGTATCAGACGAAACATGTAATTAATACAGTTAAATTTAAAACCCCTAACATTTTAAGTTTCAGTGTCTATTGTTACAGTTTAAACTTTTGACTAAACTGCAGATAAATAAGTCAAAATTAAGGTTTCAGAAACTAACTAAAACATTGTATAATTTAGCACATTTTAAGGTTAATGTTTTTAAACAACTATGTAACATATCACTGATAAGAAGCTTATTAATAATGCATGTTTTTCAAAATATGTGATTGATGTATTTACATTTAAAACTTAAATTTTTCTTCAGGAGTTTGAGTACTTGTACAGTTCAAACCTCACCAAATTGCATATGAATAGAACTTTTATTTCTGATTAAAGCATATTAAAGTTAAATAAGACAACCTGAAGCTGTAGAAATGAATCGGAACATTTCAGAAAACATTTGAATATTCAGCGTGTTAATTTTAAACTACTGCCCTTTTGATTCAATTATTACTTGGGAATACTCACAACTGAGGTTCCTTTACATTTAAATAAATAAGTAAAACAATGAAGAATTCGCTGAAATCCTTCCTATAAATAGTGTCTTTAAATATAAAGGTGATGGATCAAGATTCGTGTTAATTTGGAACTGACACTAATTTACGATAAATGAAATGAAGTTAAGATGCAGCAGCATAAATTACATTTCATGCAACTCCCACATGACCAAAGTAAGTGCCCTGAAGGTCCTTACTGCCAAAATACGCAGTCATCATTAAACTTCAAATCTCATTCATCTCATATTTTGCAGTGATCAATGTGTTGCAGGTAAAATGACACTAAAGACTTAGAGGTGAGTAATACTATCAAAACATGTTTTTACATCCCCCTGATGTCTACGGGAATTTTATTAACGGGCAATTCTGGTGTGGATTTAATTTAATCAAGACCTTTACTCATGCTTATTGCCTGTTAAATCCTAATTTAAAAGAGTATCCCTCAAAGGGAGAAGAGTACCGCTCTGTGTGTGTGGCCTCCTTGTCAACATATTGGTCTGCCCTTTTAGCAGGCCGTGGCAGTGTCATCTGGAGAGCACACCACAGAGCTTTGCGGAGCTTCCTCGTAGTAGTAGTGAGGTCCTTCAGGGCGATGACCAGTAGCTGGACATCTAAGAAAGTAAAGTAAATTAGGACGGGCTGCATATCAGTTGGAGGATTGTAGTACGTGTGATGATGCAATATGAGTTACCTCTGTCCTCTGTGAAATGAGCTCTCTGCTGCTGGTGCTTGGAAGTGTTGGATATCTCCTCCTTGCGTCTTGCCTGGGTGATGCAAAGAGCCATCTGATGCCTGTTCAGCGCTGTGTGGATGCCAATATGGAGGGGGATTTTACGCAGAGACTCCATCCTATCCAGAAGACTTGCCACCTACAGGATGGACCATCACAACAAAGTTGATATACGGTATCACATTCTAACTCTTTATCTATTAATGTTAATATTTTAACTTTCGACTTTTCACAAAATTCACAGCCATAAATTCAAAACTGAACAAAAGTGGTTAATGTATCACCAAAACATTCAAACAGATTGATTTCTTTGCTTCTAAAGGTCAGTGTGGGTTTTTTAAATAAGATCCCAACAATGGAAAACAGGAACAAGTTCCATAAAGTTGCATTACAAGAGGAACAGTGATTCTCTGTGGTTTTCTCTGAGAAGAATTCAAATGTACAAAACAGAGCGTCACACCTTCAGAACGTAACAGGGTAACTGTGACAAAACTCACCTGCAGATGTCAGTATAGAAGCAATGTATTCAGGGCTCTCACCTTTGCCTGCTCCCTGTTCTGTTTAACAATGAGGTGGTCAACTCGTGTTGGGTTTGGTGGAGTTTTGGGAGGAGTAGTGTTGGCCCCTGCTGTAGTCCGTTTCCCAAGAAACGTCTTGCTCAGGATCACCTCCATCTAAATGAGAAAACAAATGAGAACATGACAACGTAACTGTGCAGTTCTGATTGGGTCATTCTCTGACTTGACAAAATTTTAATTGTAAAACATACCCTCTTTCTCTCCTTCTCCAAACACCTCCACTGTTCATAACACTCGTCCAGGGAGAAGTAAAGCCGAATCATGGGTCCTCCTTGATTCATCACCACTGAAGTGATCATTGCTGAGGCCGTGCCATGGTAAGTGCTCTCTCCTCCATGTCTCATCATGTCACTGACACGGGACTTGAAAGCTGCAGACTCACTGCCTGACATATCACACAGATCCATGCCAGGGCCACCGTTCTCATAGGGGAGTGTGGACCTAGAACTGAGGCTTGAGTTGAAGGGAATGCTGGGACGCCCTCTGAAGTCACAGATGGGATATATGTAGGGCATGCATTGCTGTGTATTTCCCGCACTCATCATGTTGTTTTCTCCGTTAAACCTCTGAGACTGCATGCCTCCCTGAAGGTCAAAATGTGGGTTTTGTGAGGAAACCTGTTTCTTATCTCCCTCTCTCATGCGAATGTTGGTTGGGGGTCTGGTAGAGACGCCTTCTCCCAGAAAGCCAGACATTTGCATCATCATCTTTTCTCTCTGCATCTGTGGCTTGTTCTGTATCTGGTCTCGTTGGATGTGATGTTTTGAAAACTGGTTCATGTTCTCTCTTTGTATGCTCATCTTGTTTTTGTATTGGTTTGGGAGTTTTACAGATGCAGAGAGTGGTTCTGGTTGCTGCAAGTACTCTGTGTTTTGAGAGCTGAAACCAGGTAGAGCTTGACAGGCGTGATGTCTAAATGTTTGTTTTCTGATTCCTCCATTTCTTTCCCTCTGCACTATCCCAAATTCACCCATCAGCTGTTTTGGGGTCTGCATTGCAGGGGTACTTTGTGTTGGCACGGCAGGAGCGGTGATTTTCCATGGTTCAACCATGCCATCTTCATGGAGCATGTCAAATGTCTGCTTGTGCATGTTTGGAAAGTCTCTGCGACTAAGGCTATCATGCTCACCAGCCATGAACGACTGAAAACTGCTGACCATTTGGTTAATGTCTAGTGGCACATTCTGCTCATTAGTAGTGGACTTGGCACCGCTATGGATGTAGTGGTATTCATAGTAAGGATCAAAGCAGGGGCTGTGTATTTCGCTTTGAGGTCTGAAGACATCACAGAGGTCAGGGAAATTATTCACCGGTCGATTGGTTCCTCTTTCTTTATCAGCTGACGTGTTGTCGTACTTGCTTTGTTGAATCTCTGTGTGTGGGTATCCATTTCCTATGTTGTGCACTAGCAGGCCTGGTGGCAGTTTCTGAGGACGGAGGGTGTAGCTGTCCTTGTCTCCATTAGACAAATTAAAAAGCCACTGCTGATTGGCAGCAAGGCCATTGGACTGTTGACAAAACTCTTCAACATCTTTGTCCACCAGCTGTCCCTGTGCTTTGTTGAAAGCCTCCCGGGATACATAGTTTGGAGGAAAGGTGGGATGTTGTGTTTTAGCCTCTGATTGAAAATACTGTAGCAGTTCTTCTTTCAGTGTCTTAGGAGACCAGACAGGATTACATGTAGGTAGGCCCCTAAAAGAAGAGTTATGGATTTCGTTTTAATGTCTATGTTAATAATACATGTGAAATACTTAAATGATGATTACAGACTACAACATTGACATATATACTCAATATGTTAAACTCTGGTATCAAAGCCATAAATTGTTTAATACAAACTCCAAATTATATATCTTACCACTACATGGTGAAAACATTAAACACTGGCATACCCTTCACTGAAGAAACTGTCCTGTGAATCTGCTTCATCCAAAATATTTGACACTAGACCCTGTAGATCAGTCTCCCCATCATAATCAGTATTGTCAGTGGGCTTCCTTCAAGAAAAGCAAACACATTGTCAGAATTACACTCAGATTTTCCTTTTTTTCTTTGAAAACATTAATTTAACAGCATGGCTGACAGCTTTATTCTTTTAAGATTTACACTCAGTGTATCGCACTGTCTCTCCATACCAGAATAAAATGTCACATCATATTTGACCAAACAGCTGTGTGATTTCCCAACACTTTTGAATTACATTCAGGACAGGGCGCAAATGAATATCACACACTTATTCTGAATGAATATAAAATTGGATACCTGTTTTTAATGCTGTTTTGAACAGGATTGATAAGTTCATAGGGATCATCATGAGCATTGTGAGACCAAGGCACATAGGATACTGTGTCCTGTTCCTGCGGTGAGACACTAGGGACGGAAACGAAAGGCAATATCGTGTTTCCATTGTTTCCACCACCTACATTTACACCAGCCTGAAAGAGAGATAATCAAAAGTTAAAGAAACTGAGTCGGAGGTATTTAGGTGGATTTGAGTCTTTTCACGCCCAGGGAGATGTCAGAAAAGTAAGAGGAGAACGGCTACTGTGAGAATGAGGTCTATAATAATGATAATGTTTATGACAGACGAGAATTACAACTCAAGAAAAGAAATTCATTACGTTTGAATACCTTCGGGGGTTGTTTAATCAAAAACTAAATTTGGTACTTTTAATGACTTTTTAATTTACACTGGTATCTGTTGCTTAAACAAAATGTCCTATAAAAATGAAAAGATGACGACCCAAACCCACCACTTACCTGACGCTGATACGTCGGAAAGAGAGAATTTGCAAATGTGCTGTGATGCCCGTCAAATGCCATTCTGAACTCCCTTGAACTTGATCTGATTCTTTACTCCATTTCTTGCCCTTCAAAATACACAAGGTGCTCACTTTTAATAGCTGGTATAGCCACATGAAACAAGTATGACACATGTATGACACTGTGTAAGTTATTAACGGACTGCTTTTTCGGATAAACCAAAGTTAACAAGCTAGCCAAACTAGCCGTTAGTGAATGAAGCTAGCAAGTTGTTAACGCTAGTTTGGCTAATTTCGGACTGACTTTCACTGGCGTTAAAACTAATTTTCCTGCCGGCCAAATTTTGGCTAACTTCACCTACACAAAGAAGGTAATGTGAATAAAATATAACCGTCAAACACGAAGGACTACCCTACCTGTTTCAAGTAATGAAATGGGGACTTGAGAGACTACGACAGTTTTTCTTCTCGGTCAGTACATTATCTTCCAGTGGTCGCGTGCCCCCCTACCCTGTAATTCAACCCCCACGGAAGTCCCATTCACCCCTCGCGACCTGAGCGCACATTGGCTGAGACTGACGATTACGATTTTTGGTCCAATTACCATCAAGCAAATGATTTGATCACATAGCAACACCTGCTGTCACAGGCCGTGATGTGGCAACGGTATTGTACACAGTTTAACGATCAAACAGATCAGATCAGATCAAATAAATTCAGAGAATCTCATTTGTACAGGATATATCTTATCAACGGAAACGACATTATTAAGATTATTATTTATCATTGTTCTTGTTGTTATTATTATTAGTAGTAGTAGTAGCAGTAGTAGTAGTAGTAGTAGTAGTAGTGGTGGTGGTGGTAGGGGTATTAGTAGGTGGTAGCAGTAGTATACTTTTTATTGTTATTTTTTATTTTTAAAAAAACTAAAATGACACCGTTATTTGCAGGATATTCATATTTGTCCTTTTTCAGTTTTCAGTTTTTTTTCAGGTTTAATTTAGATTAAGTTCAAAACAAAGGAATTTCGGCTCAGGATACCAATGTATGACTAGCCTACATTTTCTCGTTCATTTTATCACACTGAAACGTGTTGATTTACATTAAACACTTAAACATAAATGTTCACCAAGTTGGCAAAGTCTCCCACCTTCCGTGGATTTACTAGTTCAAAGGGAGAACTTGAAAGTCTGGTTGGGCCACGCAATCCAGCTGTGGAGTCAAGTTTTGCTTTCGCAAAATAATACCGGTAAATAAGCGACCTAACCTTCAAAATAAAAGCACACAATTTGTCAAAGTGGTGTACGGATTTTAATGAGCATATATTATTATTGTTGTTGTTGTTATTATTATTATTATATTTAATTGAAGGTTAAGGTTTGTTTAGGTTTGGGTTAAAATTGGTTTTGCTTACTTTTTGTAACCTTTAAGAATCCCTTCCATTGGTCATAATTTTTTTATTAAGTAGAAAAAGAAAGCATATTAGGTTATGGAAGTTTATTTGTTGCTGTCCTCGTACCTTGGTTTACGGATCGAAAAACTCTACTCTGCGGTTTGGATTTTATATTGAAAGTCATTACCGGAAGTCATGCTCCTCACTGTGGCTGACTTGACCGTGCTGAGGAACGGAGTTGTGGAAAAGAAAAAAGTCAGCCAGCAGCGTCCGAAGCAGAGACCAAGCGCAAAGATCAGACCACCAGACTTTTTCCTCAGTAGGAAGTTACTCCTGCTGCAGAAGTGCTACTCGCAGAACTGATGATATACTCCAAACAAATCTACAGCAAGTTAATCGGGATAAAGTTAAGACTGTGAAGATGACTTTTTACACGACCTGGTGTGTTGCTCTCCTACTGCCTCTGCTGATATCAGCCCAGTATCAGGGGGACAGCGGAATAGTCGTCCCGGACCATGGATTTTGCCAGCAGATCACAATACCTTTGTGCACGGACATAGCCTACAACCAAACTATCATGCCCAATCTAGTGGGCCATTACAACCAGGAGGACGCGGGGCTCGAGGTGCACCAGTTTTATCCCCTTGTGAAGGTACAATGCTCGCCAGAGTTAAAATTCTTCCTCTGCTCCATGTACGCGCCTGTGTGCACAGTTCTGGAGAAAGCCATTCCTCCCTGCAGGTCCATCTGCGAGAGAGCCAAGCAGGGCTGCGAGGCTCTCATGAATAAGTTTGGCTTCCAGTGGCCTGATCGACTGCGCTGTGAAAACTTCCCTGTGCTGGGAGACGGACAAATCTGTGTGGGCCAAAACGACTCCTCCGCCGCCACCGTCCCACCCATCATGCCTGTGCCGGGGACCCAGGACATATCAGTGGTCTCCACACAGGATAGGCCTTTCCGATGCCCCTCTGTTCTCAAAGTGCCCCCGTATTTGAACTATAAGTTTTTGGAGGAGAAGGACTGTGCAGCTCCCTGTGAGCCATCCAGAAGCGGTGGGAACATGTTTTTCACTGACAAAGAGATTCATTTCTCCCGCTTATGGATTCTGGTCTGGTCTGTGCTTTGTTGTGCATCCACCTTGTTCACTGTTACCACCTATTTAGTTGATATGCAGCGCTTCAGATACCCCGAGAGGCCAATCATCTTCCTGTCTGGCTGCTACACTATGGTCTCCATAGCCTACATAGCTGGCTACTTTCTGGGGGACAAAGTAGTGTGCAATGACAGCTTTAGCCCTGATGGCTACAAGACCATTGTCCAAGGCACCAAGAAGGAAGGCTGTACCATCCTCTTCATGATGCTCTACTTCTTCAGCATGGCCAGTTCCATCTGGTGGGTCATCCTGTCCCTCACCTGGTTCCTGGCAGCAGGTATGAAATGGGGCCACGAGGCTATTGAGGCCAACTCTCAGTATTTCCACCTGGCAGCCTGGGCAGTGCCAGCCGTCAAGACCATCAGCATCCTGGCCATCGGGCAGATCGAAGGTGATATGCTCAGCGGCGTCTGCTTCGTCAGCCTCAGCAACCTGGACCCTCTGCGGGGCTTCGTGTTGGCCCCTCTCTTCATTTACCTCTTCATCGGGACCTCTTTCTTGCTGGCTGGCTTTGTGTCTCTGTTCAGGATCCGCACCATCATGAAACACGACGGCACCAAGACAGAGAAGCTGGAGCGTCTCATGGTGCGGATTGGGGTGTTCAGCGTGCTCTACACTGTCCCTGCCACCATTGTTATTGCCTGCTTCTTCTATGAGCAGGCCTTCCGCCCTCACTGGGAGCACAGCTGGGTCATCCACAACTGCAGGAGCCTGGCCATCCCTTGCCCTCTGCAGACCGGGCCCCGCATGACCCCAGACTTCACTGTCTACATGATCAAATACCTGATGACACTGATAGTAGGCATCACCTCTGGGTTTTGGATCTGGTCTGGAAAGACTCTGCACTCCTGGCATAAGTTCTACACAAGGCTGACAAATGGGAAACATGGGGAGACCACTGTCTAGAATAAAAAGGACTCTATCTGTATGTTGCTGGGACTGACTTGTGTGTTATAACCTGTTTCTCATGGGGATGGGTGAGTAGCACACTGAGTAGCCTTACAGTATTTGCATTCGCCTCAGATTTACACACGTACGCCATACTGAGGACTCCAGTTTGACAAAAGGACAAGCTGGATAAACAAGGACTGAACCTCACTGTCTGAACAAATAACAAGCATGGCTATGGATGCCATGTGCTGAAATACTCACCCCCCCCCCC
>OMNW01004954.1:13379-27619 GCA_900303245.1 Selene dorsalis | reverse complement strand
TGAGATGTTTTGTGTGTGACATTCGTTTGAATTAGCATGTGAGTGGCTTTAACTGAGCTTGATATAGAGTCATATATGAAACTCACAGGCCTCCTGGTATTGTGCACAGAGCTGTTTGTGTGGCTGACAGTCTGCTATACCTACCGCAGTAACTGTGAAAATGAAACTCCCACTGCAGCCAAGAGACAAGAATGGACATGTAGAGTTGTTCAAGTCTTGATTGTGTTACATTTGTCACACAATTCACCTGGGAGAAGGCTTAACAAATATATGACAGGAGCACCGCCCCTTTCTCTCTCACCTAAGAGTTCATTTTCTCCACGAGTAATTCTCCAGCAAGAGAGTGCGGTCCATTCACCTTGTGTATCCATTCAGCTGGAAAGCAGGGGGAGACAGTGTTGTGACAGCACTTATCCTCAGTCAGCAGGGGTGCACATGCAGCCTCAGAGGCCCTGGTCATACCATGATCAGGGAGGCTAAGTGCGATCAGGAAGGTTAATTCTGGTCGACTGACATGAACCCTTGTAAACCCAATTTAAGCTTTTCTCACATGACACATGTATGATTTCCTCACAACTACCCATGAAGAACAGTGTAGCGAAGGCATGTTATACCACTACTGCTACTGCAATAACAACAATATAATCTATATGATAATAATAATAATGATGATGGTGATGGTGATGAATATTATGTTAATATTATGATTGTTGTTGTTGTTATTATTATTTTATATTACTGAAAATTTAAGAAACATGAACAAAGTCGTCTTCTTGAAAAGTGTGATTTTGCGGCTATTCCGCAGTCCAGATGTGCGGTGCGCCTCCATACACCCCCCGCACCGCGACGTGAGCACGCAAAACCTCACCGAGGGAGCTGCATCAACTCCACTAGAGACAACGCGACACATACCGGAAATAAAACGATTTTGGCTTCAAAATAAAAGCATATGCATGTCCCAACAATTGTAAAACGTTAGAGAATAGGAAATGAGTGCCAATGGCACTTAGTCATGTTGGTTAATTAATGACCCAATTAACAACTGATCGACTAGAGTGACTGTTGGTCAAGCTGCACTACCCTGAACAGATGAATCATCTTTGCATCACTTTGCAGATTTGAGTTCAATATGAGTTCATTGGATTTTCTTTTGTCTGAAAACAAAATTATTCCAACTTTATGGGTAACTGTGCACCTGTTCTTTTTCGAACCCCAGAACTGGGCCTTTCTGTGTGGAGTCTCAATGTTCTCCCTGTGCCTGTTTGTCTTCTCTCCAGGTTCTCCAGCCTCCTCTCACAGTTCAAAGACATGCACCTTAGGTTAACTAACTTGAAATTGCCAGTGTGAATGGAAGCGTGTGATATTGTTTGTCTCTATATGTCAGTCCTGTGATGGACTGGTGACCTTTCCAGGTGAACCCTGCCCTCGCCCTATGTCAGCTCCTGTGACCATGCATGGATATAAACTGAAGCCAGTGGACACTCAGGCAAACTGAATGTATAATACTGTCCCACCAATAAAACAGCAAAGAAGATCCAGAAATGACCACTGAGCTTATAGCCTACCTACAGCTAATACTAATGGTTTGTCAACTCCACTCATCCCAGTGGGATAAAGATGTTAGCCACAGTTATCTGATGATGTGCTTACTGTACCAGGACAGTGACTGTGAGTGAGACACCCCTTCACATAACTTTACAGTGCAGTCACTCCCTGGTGTTTGTCTTTTATGGCAACATCTCTAACCGGAAGTCCAGTGTCCGTACCTCGGTTAACTTGACGCTGACCATTGAAGGAAAACGGAGCAGAAGAGCGAAACATGGCGACTTCGAACAATCCGCGGAAATTCAGCGAGAAAATCGCTTTACATAACCAGAAGCAGGCGGAGGAGACGGCGGCGTTTGAAGAAGTGATGAAAGACCTCAGCATTACCCGGGCAGCGAGGGTAACGACACCGGTTCATGTTTTTTTTTTTTTCTACCTCCCACCTCCTCTTGTCCGTTTGTTTTCAGCGAGCTGTCAAATATGCATTAGTGGCGCGGCGGCTGCACGCAGCCAGGCAGGAGAGGTAAACAATAACAAACGACGCTTCCTGCCGCCTCTCCCGTCTTCTCCTTCCAGTGATAAGAAACAGAGCTGGCAGGAGGTGACGGTGCTGCAGTGTACAAATGGACGACAGGGACCCCCGTCCGAAAAAGTTATTACAATTTTTGTCCCACGCAAGTAGAAAGCGAAGGGGCGTGCATGCGTATTTGACAGCGCGCGGCCAACTGCAGCTATGATTCTCTACTGGTCTCGTGCTCAGAGAGGAGAGGCAGACAGACGAGACGCTTTCATCGCTTTAAATAACAACTGTTCACACATTTTGTGTGGTACAAGATAAGTATATTTGACCGTGGTGTTTGTGGTAGTGTTTGTGTGCCGAGGCGCTGTAAACTTGTTTGACAGGTCCTCAGGCCTGTGTGCGCTGCACACGATTGACACTTAGACGATTAGGTGGAATTTAAGCCACATACAGAACAGGCCTCCAAAAGAAAGCCTATGGAGGCAGGGCTTCAGTGGTGCTGCTGCTGCTGGCCGAGGAGAGGCGTGATGGGCAGACACACTTTGACCACGGAGCTGTACTGTGTAATGCTTAGTGTATGATCTTGTATACTGACACTGTATTGAGTGGAAGAGAGCTGTGCATGTAGAAAGTATATCACTGTGACATCATGGCCAAAACCAACTGGTTAGAGAAAAAAAAAAATCCCATGTCAGAAATTTCAGTGTCACAGGTGTAAATTACATGAACAACAGCTTATTTCTAATTAGCTGCCTCAGTTTCAACATCAACTCTGTGCTTTTCCTACTGTGACAAGTCACAAGCTGCTTTGTTCACGCGAGCTTGTTCACAAGGGCACATGTAGCCGCAGAATTATAATTGATTTGTTTAATTTTCCATAGAGTCACAATTACCATATTATGTATTTTACTGTATATATCATACAATATTTGATTTTTGTTTTGGAGGGCTTCAGATTCTTTTTTTGGAAATTTTATGTTCATGATTGAATGGACAAATTAAAAGAGTCTCCTGACCGAGCCAAAGTTAGACCTGTGAGAAGTAGGCCTCAGGTTTAGGGTTTCGCCCTCTTCACCCGCTGCCCTCCCTTTCCTCCTCAGCCTTTCCCTCTCATCTCTCTGTACCTGTCTTAATGTGGTTAAAAAGATTAAGCCCGGCCTCTTCCTGATCCGTGGATGTTACAATATGTAATCCTCTGTCAACAGAGTAGGTTTGCATGTATTTAAACAAATAAACTCTGAGGTTCAGAGGCTTATCAAAATACACCAGTGATGGAGGCATAGTAATTGTTTTTTATCAGATTTTCTGCCCGGCTAACAGTGAGCAGTGGGCTTGCATGAGAAAATTTAATTGACCGATTATGGGTGCTATAATGGGAAATGGAACTGCAGGTCGTTTTGAAATAAACATTGTGAGAACGCTCCAGGGGGTTTACTTTTAGAAATTCACACATGTGCGAGTTCACTCAGAGTAGATTTCTCTCTGCAGTGCTTCACTTGCACCTTAAGTTTCTTACATCTTAAAGACGGGGTATTCACACTATGCTGCTGCTGTGACAGCTGTAAAATTAGCAGCCTGCATTAAACTTCCACTTCGTACAACTCACATTTATTTTTAGCTAGTTAGATGAATGTGGTGTTCCTCTCATTCGGTGTAAACATCGCCTTTATTTTGGCTCCTCAAACAGGTGCTTAACGAAGGCATCATTAATCAGCGTGGTGTTTTTGCTGTTGCAGTCTACAGAACACAATCGCACGCTGTAAGAGCTTAATGGGATTGGGGTTGGACATGCATTAATGTCCCCTTTTCAGCGTCTTGCGTAAAAATTTCCTGCAGGAAATCACATTGAGCTGTCATTATTGATAATATGATTGAGCACATCTTGTTGTTGGCCTGTGGAGTGTTTTGCAGCCAGTTTGTAGTTGTACTGTCACTGGAGCATGGACTTTATTTGTTTTCTTTTCTTTAAGTTGACATGATTTCATCTTGTCTTACCTGTGGTGTGGTGGTGTCTCCAGTTACAGCTGCAGAAGACTCAGTATCTGCAGCTGGGACCGAACCGTGGTCAGTACTATGGAGGATCTTTGCCAAACGTCAACCAGATTGGAAACGGCACTATCGATATGTCTTTTCAGGTGAGACGTTTAACTCAGTTTCTGTATAAATTCAACCTGGCGGATTTGTCTTGAATGGAAAGTGAACATTTAACTTGTGCCAGTTGTAGTTTCACAGTAATCACACACAGCTGTTTATTCTAGGGACCTCTCTGCCAATGTCTGTCTTTAAACAATACCCCACAGTTTTTATTCAACCTGTGGCCACTCTATGAATTTACCTTTTCAAACACTATGCTGCTCCCTGTGCTAAATTACGTGGAATACGATATGTGTATGCGAGCAACAAGAGTGCTCTGTTTAGAATAAATAGATTGCAACAGAGCACATATACTGTGCAACAGCCCACATTAAGTATCTGTTTCTGTACACTAACTTTGAACTCCTCATATTCCTTTCACACCACATTAACACCACATTATACTTTTATTAAAATGCATGAAATGAATCATAGACGTTCAGTGCTGCACCACAGTTGAACATTCTTCCACTTGGAATATTTACGTTTTGTTTTGCAAATGTTGTGCGAGCTGTGTGATGGAAGTGTTGTCCACTGTGACAGTACTGTGTGCATATGAAAGAGAGAAGTAGCTCAGTTTTTCTTTTTTTTCCCCACTCAAAATCACATGCCCTGCTTGAGGCAACCAAAGGTATTGAATTTCTGAAATATTAGCGTCTAGCAGAAATGTTCATCTAGCACTGCTGTGCTCTGGGGGTTGAAAATCTTTGTCCTTTATATCCCCATGGAGAGGCTCCCTTTTCAGACAGGGCAAGTGTATTCAGTGTATCACAATGACATGATCCTGTGGAAAAAGAGAAATGAAATTTAGTAGGTGTTCATTGTTTTTAGTGACATTAGTAGCTTGATAGGACTTTGGCTTTATTTGTGTAAAATAAATAGGTGTGGATTTAGGTTTAGGGATGGAGATACGAGGTACGGCTGTGAATATGAGACCCTCCCACTAACACCCTCCAAAACCCACGTAGGTGAAGTATTATTATTTAGACAGAAGATGGTGGGAGTAACTGCTATTGTTTCCTTGTCAAGACTCAGTTCCCTCACGAATCAGCCACAGTACGACGGTCCTTACTTTAATAAATGTGTGAACAGAACAAAAGGGGTACCTCTCCAGATTCTTTTAATTTTCATATTCAATTTCACAAGCTTTTCCCTAATTTTCAAATTGCCATTTTGCCTCAAGTTACATTGCTCAGAACACAGGTTTATTCTCTGTGAGCCAAGCACAGTGTAACTAGGGCCAAGAAAAACCTCTGAAACACATGAGCCAGTGCAATGACTTTGATGTTTTGTCAGCATTTCATATTCAAAACCCAATACTTTGGACAAAAACAGTGATTTAAAGGGGAAAGTAACACTCACACTTAATAAAATTTTCCTGTGTTTCATGCGTCAGAATTCAGGGCTGGACGCAAACCGCTCGACACGACACCACGGGTTGGTGGACAGAGTCTACCGGGACCGGAACCGCATCACGTCACCCCACCGAAAACCCCTGTCTATTGACAAACACGGACGCCAGATATCCTTTCATGCTGTCAGACTCCAGCTACCAACAAGAAGGATAAAGTTATAATTTGTGCTAATGGCTGCAACTAAATGAAACTGTGAATCACCTGCCCTGGCTTAAATCTAATCACTGCTGTAGAACTTGGTGATCAATCATTACGACTGTTCACATTGGTAAATATGTGTGATACCGCATGTTTCCTGAGATTTTACTTGTCTTAGTATTGTAATAGAAAGTAAATTTTAGTGCATACAGCAGTGAGTTCAACAAAACTATAAAACACATTTGCTGAAAACAACAGAAACTACATCTTAAGTCTGAAAAAGTCAGATGTATAACTTGGCAATTATATGGTAGTGAATTAGATTTAGCAAGTTGTACTCAGTGTAGTTACATTACAATGGATACAATATGATACAGAGGTAATATTTTATTAGGCCTAAATGTTCATTCATTCTTGCACATGGCTGGTGTTGTTTTCACCTTGTGAATCTACTTAGACAAGTGTTTACATGTGAGCTTTTCTCAGTGTGAGAGCATTGCAGCCCTGTAAGGTACCATCACAAAACTGTACAGGTGTGTAGCTGACACCAACAGTTACACAGGGCTGAGTTTGAAGATGGACAGACGTACTGAGCACGTGTGGGTTAGAACATCAGCATGATCTCAGCTGGACTGATCCAACTGCAAGATGGTTCCTTTTTAAATTTTACAGATGTTTCTGCGGCTCCAGAGTCACTTAACTAGTTTTGTGAATACTTGTAAATGACCTCTGTAGTGAATTATAGTCACATTTTGGAAGTGTTTAGTTGAGGGGAATAAAACAGATGTAGAGCAAGTGTAGTCATTATTGTTAGATGAAGTCCTGATAAACATCAGATCCTGATGTGAAACTCACAGTTCATTATTTCTCATATGAATCATACATTGGTTTGGCTGATCTATACTCAGCGCTGTGCTTTTTATAATTATATCTTCATGTGTTTAAAAAATTCACTGGGATAAATGTGTTGACTTTGCCAAGACTTTCAGTCTCCAGTCTCCAGCTGTATTTGCTTAACCTGAGATCTCACATTGACAGCTGTCCATATGGCTCAGTATATCTGTCACCACCACCTGATACCAGCTGGAGGAGGTAAGACAGCCTCCAGGCTTGCAACGTTGTCTCTGTATGACTGCATATCTCAGTGTTTACTCTTTTAGAAATGATCGTTATTAATCCTCCCCAGAGCCTGCCTTAGAGCTCCGACTCATTATGTATTACTTCTTAGTCTTGAAGAAGCAGGTTCAGATTAACACACAGACTTTCTGAACATACTGCAACACTTTTAAAATCATATGAGTTTGAAAACATATTGCCTCATCACACATTTACTTTAACATGTTTCAGCCACAGAGAAAAATGATATATCTACAGTATATTTTCATCAGAAAACACAAGAACACATTCAGATTATTGTAGATCCTGTGTTAAAAACCAAACACGCTTGATATACTGTACGCGTGACTGCTGTACAAAGTCTCAGGCTCTGTTTAGTCACTAAGAGATTTAAATCTGAAACCCTAGCAAGAAACATAATATGTCAAAAGTGTGACTTTGTTTCCCTATTTATCACGGTTGTAAAAAAAGAATTGTCAGCGAGATTTGTTCCTCCTCCGGTTGTTTATGTGATACAGAGCTCCGCGGTTCACTGCATTGTCCTTTGTCTGCTTTTCAACACATTTTGCTCAATATTCAGAAGTCTGTATGATTTTACTTTACATCACACTGTATGACATATTAATTCTTGTGCAGGACAAACTCTGACTCAGCACTGCACCAGAGCACAATAACCCCAGCCCAGCAGGCCTCGTTCACCGGAGGATCACAGGAGCTCCAGCCAAAACGAGGTACAGGGTCACTGACATTATGCAATTTAACTGCTGAGGGAAATGCTGATACATAAGTGAGGGTAAAGTAAAAACTTCCTGCCACATACACACTTTATTGTGTAACTTTTGTTGTGTAAAGCGCGCTTTTACCCATATCTGCGTTTAATGTAACAATTCTTATCCCGACTGTTCAGATGTTTTTCTCTTATGATCTGCTGTCGGTGGCGGTGGTGTCTCCTTTTGTTTATTTTTGTGGTATTTTTGTGCCTTCTCTTCATGGTTCAGTCGAGTGCCCTCCAGTGTATGATGAAAGGGTTTGAATGTGGCTTTGAAGGCAGTGGAGGAAAAGGACTGCCGAGCAGACTGACTGTGTCTAAGTGTCCGATGTATTTCCGTGCTAATGGCTGTGAGAGCCAGATTATTTTAATTTGATACACTTCGATTGAATTTGTATGAATCTCCTTGGAAACCTTTTGGTGTAACCCATTATTACCATTCAGTAGTTACATTTAAACATGTTTTTTCTGCTTTCTAATGTCACACTCCCTGTCCCTCCTTCCCCCGGTTTTCTGTTGTCTTCTTGAAATATCATTCGATCACATTATTCGAGGACATGTGGGCCGTGATTATGACAAGCTCAAACGGGCTGGACGTCTGCAGACCCAAGAGACTGAGGAGATTTGTTTTCCTCTGTCTCTCCAGTTCTCCTGCTCACTGTACCGGGGTCTGAAGCAGTTAAACAAGAGGTTGATGAAGATTCACAAGAACAGAGCTGGGACTGTAAAAAGGTGAAAAACGATCTACAAGCAGTTAAATTGTTCAAATCAGATTTCTCTGTCTCCAGAATAACAACAGCTTTTTGTCCCTTTAGAACATTTCAAGGTCCAAGCTCTGCAAGGTTCCTGGGATCCAGTGAGTATTTTACTGTTTTGCTCATTTTAGCCATTATCAGGGTCCTTAATGATTAACATAATGAATTGATGAACTTTTAGCTCTGGCTGCACTGTTTCCTAAAGAGCAGATAGGCAGTTTCAAATGTGCATATTTACATCCATCCTAAGAACAAACATGAATAAAACATAGCTTCAAACTGAAGCCATTTGACTGTAGTTACACGTCATCTTCATTTGCACTTTGTGTTGTAAGTTTTCCAGCATCCAATTCTAGTTTATATTTTAATTTAAGCACTTCAGGTCCAAAAAAATTCTGGTCTCCAGACTTCAACTTCATTGAGTTGGTTTAGATGAACTGGGCAGAGAGTGGAAGCAAAAATTAACTACAAGTGCATCAGACCCTCTGCATCAGTGTTGTTGGGATGATCTTTGTGAACAATGTTTAATTTCCACTGCAGAGAACACCACCAGTGTGTTCAGAATCCAAAACAGAAATTGAATTAAAGCTCAACAAGAAGCCTCCGTGCTTTTTCCAGATGTGTTTATTTGTTTGTTCCATGCTTTAATTTCTGAAACACTGACACAACTGGAAAAACTGATGTGTTGTAAAACATTTGATCGTCGTTGATGGTCGTGCTCTTATCTGACTGCCAAAGTAATGAGAGTGTGGAGCCAAAGCATTAGCAAAAATACCACTGGCCAAATGCATGACGTCCAAATATCTCAGGAGTTGTTTATCTTGGAGAACATTTTCAAGTGCATAAGCAGCCCGGTGTTTATGTTTGTGATTACATTTTTCTTAGGCTATTGGGCTTGTTGTCACCGTTCAGTTCAATACACCCCTCTGTTTTCTGCAGCATATTCCCATCTCCGGACCAGCAGCTGACCACATCACTAAAACCAGCAGCCCACAACACCGGTGGGTCTCTGCCTGACCTAACCAACATCCAGTTCCCTCCTCCACTGCCCACACCGCTCGACTCGGACGAGGCAGCAGCTGCCTCCTTCAGCTCCTCCAACAGCACACAGACCCTGGCTAATACGCAAGGTAGCACTATGGAAAAATTTGGACTGTCCTGTAATTAAATGCAGTATCTCAGAATGTGGCACTTGTTAGCTGCCAATTTCAGGCTATGTGTGTATGTTTGTTTGTGTGTGCATGCATTTATGTGTGTGTGTGTGCGTGTGTGTGTGCACGCTTTTAAGAAAACTCTTTCCATGTGCCTTGTTTGTGTGCTGGGTAGGAGTGAACACCTCTCAGCCCACAGTAACCATGGAAATACAGACTGGGCAGGACAACATGGTTCCTCTTATTCTGAATGCAGGAGACTCCCACCAGCACCAGAACCTCCAGCTCTCCCCGACATCTCCACCCCTCTCTCTCTCTCAGGTACAGACTGGCTTTCTGACCTGAATAGAAATAATCAGCCAGGCTTAATTGATTATTGTGTGTTTAATTTGATTAACTATGGAGTGTTTGACATTTTGTATGAGGTTATATTTGTGGCGTTTAAATACCTCGGTAGCATGTTTTTTTTCATTGGGTAGGTGTGAACTAATAATGAATTAGGCAGCTGAGCAACCTGCTAATTTAGGAATCAAGGTGTTTTCTGTAAAATATTGGAACCACTTCCTGGTCTGCCAAATATGGGAACCTCATCCTTTATCTTTATTTGCTGGACTATCCCCAGGCGGCCATCAACGCTATGAACCTTGAGCAGCAGCTGTCCCAGTACGCCTTCTTCAACCAGCAGCCGTCCACCCAGACTCTTCAGAGCCAGCAAGTTAGTTTCCCTCTACTATTATGTAAATAGCTGATATGCATCACTAGACTGATTTTAGTTTGTGAAATGAGATGTTTGAGATGCACTTAGTGTTACATTAATACATGAAAACACCTTACACTACACTGAAATTATTCACACATTTGACTGGTGCTGTAAGCAAGGCTAGCCGTCTTTTCTTTTACATACTCGTGGCTTCTTTTCTAGTTGATAGCTTTTCATCCTTGTCAGTCAGACGATAAGGTCCTTAATTCCTGCAATCTTTTGATCACATCTATGAATAAAGTCCAACCACACCGAGAAAGTCTGGCAATATTTATGCAGAAAATTTCACTTTGCAAGAACATGTTGCAGTTAAATGCATGACACAAAAGTTTCAACAGTGATCTAATTACACTGAGCCTCAATTTGTAAAATGAACATCTGAGATAACTGCCAGACTGCTGTTAATGAAGGTGATGTTGTCCTGACCTTCAACTGCTATTTCTATTGGAATAAACTCCTTAATCTGAAATATAAATAAATAATTGCAAAATGGGACATTTCCTGTAGCAGAGAATTGTGGTAGTCGACTCCTAATCAAAGCGTATTTCTAAAAATAAATAAATATCCTACTTACCAGCCAGGCACAGACCTAGGCACAGTTATATTGTTTGTCACCTCAGTTTATTCTGAGCTGTGGTTGATAATCCCTGAGACACACTCTGTGATTCACTCCCCCTCAACAACCATCCACAGAGTTTCTGCAGGATATTCTTGAAAGAGGAAATACATTCATTAAAATCCAGAGGCCAAATCTAAATCCATCGATGTTCCTCTGCAGTCTGCAAACTCTTCTGTCCTTTGATCAACACTTCACTTTTGACTTTTGACTAACACTTCTGAGAAAACCCCTTTGATGCATGTTGCTCTGATGTACTCTAGTGTCAAACGAATGAATGAATAATTTGATCATGATTTGTTGAAGTAGTCATGATTAAAAAATTAGACCCCTTTGATGTCTTATTCTGATTAATGTTACACTCTCTTGATACAGTTATTAACATTTAACCATTATTCTCACATCGTCTGATGATGTTTGATATTCAGTGTGATACATAACGTATGTAATCATAATGTAAACATGTCTAGCCAAGATTCCTCAGATCTGTTAAATAAAAACTGGTGACAAACACAAGATCAAGACATGCAGGATATTACATTATACAACAGCAACGAAAAAATAAGATGTCGGTAAATTTATAATATATACACATTTATACTTAAAGGTAGGATTAAAGTGTCCTTATACAAACAGCAACGCAGCCTGTAGCCATTTGCTTCTGCTAAATCTTTTGACACATCTGCCAACGTACTATAAAAGCTGATACTGATGTACTGTATCTGTGATAAGCCAGTATTAAAACTATAAAGTGGTACTTGATGACTCCATACCGTCTTTATCTATTTATGGCTCCACTCTTTATTTTCCAGCAGACAGGTCTGGTCCAGCTGCCGCCCTCTGTGAACTCCTGCTCCACGTCAGACAACCACACAGCCTCGCAAACCAACATGACCGTGGACATGAACACGGTGAGCAGCGCACACATCTGTCTGAATCAGATGTGGTTTTAATGACTTTAGCTGCCAATGATGCCTGGTTCTACCCCACCCCTCAGGCCGCTTCTTTTGTCTCGTGTTTTCAGGTGAGATCAGTGTGTTGGGCTCAGTGAATACACACGGCGACAGTATTCAGGCTTGCTGACACTGGTAGCATTTTGTTGAGATGTGAAGTTGTTGCAGGGTGAATTTATTGAGGAAAAACAACATCAGTGATGCAGCAATTTGTACTGCTTCTGTCATAATTTGTATTTTTTACTTTGCACACTTTGTACAGAACTAAGACAAAAGAACAGAATTGATGCACGAAGCACAACGTGTGTAAAACATCAAGGAATCTAAGCGCTTTTGCAAGGCCCTGCGCATCTTCCAGATCTTGGCTTTCGCTGTTCTACTTCTGTTGCAGTGGGAATGTGTTTGGATTAGTGCAGAAATGAAGTGGCCTACATTCTCTTCATCTCAGTTATAGACTTCGCTGTGTGGGGTCAAGTGAAACACTGTGAGGAGACACAGAGGGACTGCAGCTTAGCATTAACATTGTTTATAAACCCCCTCAGTAAGAATCTCGTGTGTCCAAGTGTCTGTGATGCACTGTTTTCTTTTCAGAGACTGTGTTCGATGTCTCCTCCTCCATTTCCAACCTGTTTTACTGATGCACTTTCAGTTTTGTTAGGGTTCAAACAGGTCTGTTGCTGTAATTATCATTGCTCTAGTTTATATCTGCATCCAGAGACTTTGAACTGCTTTATCACTTCTATATCTCATGCTACCAATATTTTGATAGCTTATCTGTGCGTAGATTAGGATTGTTGTGATTTGAACCCCCTTTGGCTCTTAGTGATAAGAGATTATCACTCTGGTTTGATACACCTCTGAATTACTCGATAGTTTATCTGTTGTGATAGTAACTTTGATAGTAACGTGATATTCGCATGATACAGTTATGGGCGTGTGTTGCTTAAGTCCAGTGGATTTTCTTCATCTAAATGGAATTTTGCTGCAAGTTTATCTTCATTTTTTTGAAGGGGTTGTGCAAATATCCTCTTTTCATTTAGTTGGATGAGTACACAGAAAAGAGATATGACAGAAGAGAACAAAGGAGCAGAGTCGGTTCTCTCTGATCTTCCAGTTTTACAGTGTTCAGCTGCTCCGCTTGGATTGCTGGCAATATTTTTCCTTTCCTAATTAATCCCCTGTAGTTTTCACTGTTTCTCCCAGATCTTTTTTTCCAGGGTTGATGTGACATGAAGTGCATGGTGTTCACATTGTTTTTCTCACGCACATTCCTCAATTATTTTAATTTCATTTTTGGTATAAGATGCGGATACTCTGTGCTGCAGCCATTAAAGATGATATTTCAGTGATTTTCTCATTCAGCGGTTCCTGCTGTTAATTATCTCCGGCTGAGGTGATGCTGGGAAAAGTATAACCTTCTGGAAGACTGTAACACAAGCAGCACGGATACATATCCAGCATGAGCACGTTCACAGACACACACACACACACACACACACAGGCGCCAACAAAGATTATCCTCCACTGTGAATGACTTAAACATATCCTCTTGTATCAGGCCTCTTCCCTCCAACAGTACCGCAGTAGGGTCGGATCCTCTGCCAATCAGTCTCCAACCTCCCCTGTCTCCAATCAAGGCTTCTCACCTGGAGGCTCGCCTCAAGTAAGGGCGTGTGAACCAACGAGCTGTTGGCTCGCTCTGTATAAACTTCACCGTCCCTTGCATCGTAGCTCTGTGGTTGCCAAGTAGGACTCTGTTGACCCCCTACAGCTGCTTTTATTGTGTCGATATAAGTAGATCTGGGCAAAAAAAAAAAAAAAACGAGATGAATGAAAGTCACTTTTTTTAATCAGTTTACAAAAGGAGAAACCCATGGTAATAAGGTCCTTTTATATCAACATGTACCTTTTGCAAAGCTTACATTTTAACATGTCATCGCAGGAAATAGCTGGAAGTCTCTGCCAATGAAAGTTTCCAAGCATAAACAACATAATTACAGTTATATGTTTCATGCTCTGACACTATAAAGTAAAACATTGTCTAGTCGAAGAAACACTATAGGAGAAACCTCACTTTACACGTGAATTCACACACTGAAATTTACAGTGGTATAATGTGTTAACAGAGATAGATGACAAAATTACATGCTGGTAAATTGTAAAAGTGTGAAGTAGTTCCTCTTTTGCCCAGATCTGACCACCACCAGTCTCCAAACACTCAATGTCATTGATGTGTCGTGCTGTAGCTGTGTCCCCTGACCTTCCTCCTCTGCTGCTTCTGTGGTATTTGCGTTGCATCTCCACTGTTTCCTCCCCAGTCCTGCTTTATGAGACTCTATGGTGGAGTTTTTATGTTAATCGGGTCTCTG
>OMNW01004947.1:38436-50446 GCA_900303245.1 Selene dorsalis | reverse complement strand
TTCCGCCTCTCTACTCTCATCATCATTGTTAATGTCTGAATGAATACCACAGTCCCATTTTCACCTCTCTCTCCTGCTTTTGTTCTCCCTCTCACCGTCTCTCACAATGGCGGCAGAGGGATATAAAAAGCTCATTGGGGTGGAGGTAGCATATGTACTGTAAGCATGTCTGTCACTAAGGCAGCCGAGGCAAGGTCAAGTGCTCAGTGGCCCAGCGAAGCTTTTCATTACATATTTAACTCCCCAGAATTCCCTGCAGAGACCTCGCTGGAGACTCGCCGCTGCCTCGTCCTCCCCTCCGCCGCCTCCTCTGCCACGTCTGCTGCCGGGGAAGCTCGCCTGTCTGGGTGCAGACAGGTAAGTTTCCCCATTAGCATACGGATAGAGTCAGGCGTGTCCTGCTATGTGAGTGATTCCACGGTGGTTAGCATTTAGTGTGGCGCTTGGTGAGGCGGCTGTTAAATAAGCATGTCAGTGATAACTGGAGAGAGGAAAGATCACATCTCTCAATCAAACAGATGGAAGAAAAGATTGAGAGTGTGGTTTTCTCTTCCATTGACCTCTACTACTGCTATCCCTGTGTTTATGTGCTTGATTTATTTTTGTTTTCTATTAAATGCTTCCGAACCAGATCCATGAATGACAGGTGAAGCCTCCGGGAGATACAGATCAGCAGGGAGAGAGTAAGAGGCAGAATTTATAGACACTGTTTAAATTAAAGTGACAAACTGTAATCACAACAATGCTTTTATACCTGAATCGCTGCTTTCAAAAGACAAGAAAATAATCTAAGAAAGGAACATTGAATATTTACAATACATTCCTTCTCTCAGGAACTGAATCTTGGAGGTATCTGTGCCACAGGATACAAAGAGACTGTGCTGTCTTGGCTGGGATTGTAACTCTCCAAATAGGATGCTGTGAAGAGTTTGAGTGGATGGATTGATGGCCAAGTTGCCACAGGGGGAAAGTAGATCTAAACAGGCAGCAGAAGCAGTGAGCAGGAAAAAGGAGAGTAGAGCTGCAGTCTGGGCTAATGAAGTAGTATGGCAGCTGACTTGTTGTCTTGTACGCCAACAGTTGCGATGGGAGAGAGAGTCAGATCAGATTGTGTTGTTCTCCAATTCAAACCAAATTCAAAAGGAAGGAATATGTGGATGTATGGCATTCGTTCAATAGACTCTGTTGAATGCATTTGTCCGCCATGACTCATGAAGGTCACATCAAGCTGAGAATGTGCTCATTAAAACTGTTTCTCCTTTTATTTTCATCTACTGAAATCCAGTTCATTTATTAAAGAATGTGTGAAGGGTATTTAGTCATCCTGTAGAGATTTCTTTTCTCAACCTCAGTCCACGGTGAGGTCAGAGGTCAGGATGAGGTTTCTAAAAAGGAGGCTATACCGTGCCGGAGAGCTCCTCCACACTTAAAAACCAAGGATACTCAACAAGTCACAAAGGTGACCTTGCTAACAGTTAATGGAAGACAAGGGAACGATGATGAAGATGAGTTAGTGGCTGAGGATCTTGGTAAGTTCAATACTAACGTGGCTACATAGCATTAGCAAAATTTACATATAGACCCAGATCTGGGTTCAAACCTTGAGAAATAGCTGATTTGAGACAATTGCTTCTTAGCATTTCCATATTTCATTATATTATTCTAGTTAAATGAGTGAGGGAGCTGTGGGTTCTGAACGGTTTCAAAATAGTTTTAAAGCTGCTGCTTTAATTCTTAATTAGCAGCAGCATGTTCAGATGAACTCAGCCACATCTGCAATCATTTATATGATCAGGGTTATTAAATACCCTGCTAAATTGAAAACATATGGCAAAGTTAGACCTCACAACTCTTACAGTAATTCAGTGGTAGGTTTAGTGAGTTACTGCAGCAAAACATCCAATCAGTGATCTTACAAACAGCTGGAGCATCCAATCTATGCAGGAGGAGGCCGACGCTTGGAAATAAACCGGGGGAAGATCTCATGCTAAGATAACCACTTCTGTCTGCGCACAAACACAGACACATAATATTGAGTTTACATTTCACATGACCACATCCTGCTCCTGTATCAGTAATTCCTGCATCGCCCCTCCAAATCAGCATGTCAGATTGCTGAAGCAGGAACACAAACAAGGCAGGAACCTTCGCAGTGCATCCACAGAGCAGACATTGATATGCATGAATGCATGCGGCTACACGTGCTCCGCTCACACCACCTCTAAACACACAAATGCGCATTTCTAACCCCTATACAGACTTCTCTGTGTATCTCTCTCTGTCAAAGGAAAATGCCATCCATCACATGGGATGCAAGGGGATGAAAGATTACTCACATTTCTTCCAATCATGGCCAAATTGCACTGGATGGCTCTCATATTTGGAAGATAGCTGGGGTATTCTCTTTGCATGCAAATGACAGTGACTCTGTCTCAATTTGCTTTCTCCTTGACTCAAAGAATGTGATGAGAGTGTCACAGACAGGGTGCCGAAAGAGGAAAATGCAAGAGATGCCAGCAGACTACAGGGATGAGAGAGAGATGGAAAGATACTGTGGAGAAAGAAAATATACACAAATTCACAAGAGGAGATTAATAGGATTGTCTGACAGACAGCAGTGCTATAGTAATAACCTCTGAGAACTGAATACTTCAACATTATCTCCTTTCTTCGTTTATAGAGGTAGGTGTCGATACCTCTGACTCATTTTATCTCTTTGAAAACTGAACTTCTGTTAGTGATCCACGTCCTTGGATTCTCAGGATCGTTTTTGTCCATCTAAAACTCTGCACATACTTTATACAGCCCAGTTCACTGAGTCCTTGTTTGGTTTTCTGATATCAGCTGGTCAAAAGCATTACAAGCTACTGGTTGCTTCCTGTCCTCCCAGAGTAAAGGAATGGACAAATGTGCAGTTTAGGATGCTATTTTATCATGTTAACAAATGAACTGGCCTAAGGTTGATAGTCTTTTGGTTATGAGTATATATATATTTGTTTTTGCATTTGCAATTTCATTGTATTATATATACAGTAGGCATCTTATCTTATCTTCTTGTCATCTCTTTATTCATTTTTTTAACTTTCTGGATTGTCTCTCATCATGTTAATGCACAACTTGGTAAATATACACCCTGAAAGTACATATATTTCTGCTGAACTAAAATCTCTAAAACCTCCTCAATTCTCCACTTCACTAAGATTTGCAAAAATTTTACATGTTCATGTTCAAGGCAGGACAATGTAACCAAAAGATTTTGTATTTTGTCCATTTCTGTTGATTAGCAGGATAGATCAGATAATGAACTAAAAAAAATGTATATTTACGATTAGGTCATTACCAGGAGAATTAAAGGAGAATGTAGCTGCATTGCATCTACATAGCTGTAGCTATAAATTCCATCACTTAACACAGAACTATCACCACAACTCACAGATCAGATGGGGATATAAAAGCGGTCTGACGGGTTGTAAACAACCCAAATGTTTACTCTAATTATTGAAACCACTTCATTTTCGCAGGCAGAAGTGCACCCAAGAGGTTGATAACAATAAAGTGTGTGGAAAGTTTACGGCAGGTCCAGCACAGCAAACTTCAGGCAGGTAATCAGGTTTCTATATTACAAAAATAAATAACATATCATGGGATTTGGGTTTGATTCAAAATGATTTTTTTTTCCAGAAATGCCATCATGCTTTGCAGATCAATATCACTTCTATTAACAGGAAGTTTCACCATCTGTAAAAATAAGACCCAAGTTGGAAAAAAAGACAAAGTGATCCTTTCAGCAGGGCTCAGTAAAAGCACTGAAATATAGAGCACAGAAACTGACTCCTGTCACACACTGCTTTCCTGGCAGCTTTGTGGATCTCTGGTAAAAGTCACACTTTAGACTGCGTTCCGTTATTCACTTGAAACAAAAATGCTGTTGAAGTCAATAAAGATGCACTGAAAAGCAAACACTTTAGGTAATGACATGCAAATGAAAATCTGTCACCATTGTAAAGGCTGTGTAAGTGCTCTGAGAAACAACACAGGAACGTTCTTTAAAGAAGAAACAAACAAATCAAAGTGAGGAAGCCTATTTTAGAACAGCTTCCAGCAGCCCAATCTTTCTTCAGCTAATGAAATATCTAATGCACTTAGTTTCCTTTAGTTAGCACCTGCCTCCTCAGAGGCATGTTCCTCCTCTCCAAGCTAAATTACTTGGTCTCAATGGAGCGAGACAGAGCACAGTGAGTAACAAAGACAAGAAGTCAAGTGTCAGAAGTCAGGAAAAGGATGACGAGCTCTTTCCCTATACCTGACTATGGCAGCATCTCGCAGTGACCTGAGCAGTGTGCTGCACTCACCCTGTAAAGCTGCCTCACTTTCACTGTGCTGCGTCTGATGCTAACATCTCAATAGTGCATCATACCAAGCCACCTCCAAGCAAAACACTCTGTAAAGCCATTGTACTTTTCACTATCGCTGCTCTTTGCAGAATGAATTATACAGCTGCAAAACAGACACCCAGAGGATGGAGGCGCCAGGCAGATGGCATGCAGTTAAAATGAAGAATCGAGAGGTGCATTTCTGTGTCAGTAAAAATGCCAGATCTATATCTGATTTGCATGCTTGTTCCTATTCCCTCACATAAAGGCATTTCTAAGAGAGTTACGGCCGAGTATAACCAGCAGTCAAATAAATACCAGAGCACTGGACACATGGAATAAAGGTTAAAGGTGGTTCAAGATCACAAATCTAAAGTATAAGGTGGTGAATATCCACCCTCTGAACTGATGTGACTGCGAAAATAGATATTATGAAACACATATCATGCACAAGTCGCTAATCACGAAACAAGTCCCACTGCTTTTAATAAGAAGAATCTGGAAGCATCTTGTGACCTTCATCTAATTAAATTTGAATGATCATGCAGTCGCTAGACAAGATATGAAAGGACTTGAGACACTTAAAAATCCACATCATAATCTTGTAAAAGTAATTATTAGAGCAGTAAAAACTCACCATATACTGAGGTTTTATTTTTGCTTTTAAAAATGCTTTAAAAAAATCTAATTTTTCTTTTCTCACATGCTCCACTGTTATATATTCAACATTGTTTGGTATGTGTGAAATATGGGAGACATATTAATGCAGTGCTTTTTTGGTGAGGTGTTTGCTATTTGAGGGTTTGTGGGAAACTAGGAACTCAAAGAAAACAAAACAATTACACAGCCAGGGAGTTTAGAGCGGAATAATCGACACAGGAAATCCATAAGAAAGTGAGCTCTCATGATCAACGCATGCACTGGTTGTCATTAGATTGATGAATCCTATTGATGTCATCCATCACTGGCTAAATAATTGATTCAGAGAACAGACGAAGAGTCTGCTGAGAGATATTGACTTGTATGAGTGCATAAATGACTGTTTTATGTTCGGTCGGGACGGCGAATCAGATGTGTCGCTTTACTGTGGGAAAAGGTTTGTTGCTTCAATTTTGTTAAAAGCCCCAAATTTTACGCTTTTCTAATATTTTATTGTATCTTAAATTTATATTTGATATCCATCAGACAATATATCTGTGGAGCTCTGGTAAGAACAAGTTGCTCAGCCAATCATTCTGAGTGATAAATTACAGCAGAGGAAACACACAGAGAAACCAAATCCTGCAAGGTTGAATGGAGGTAGGCTTGTAGCTTGTAGTATGGCTGAGACTGCTTTGTTGTGACATCACAAAGTCACAGGAAGTCCTGACGGCTGGTTTTAAGGCTCAGTTTCTGAATACAGGCTGTATGCATTTCCCTGTGGACTGAGCACTCTGTACTCCTCTATGTACTCTATGTACTCCTGTACATAATCAAAGGGCAAATGGAAATCTACCATTTTATGATATGGGACCTTTAACGTATTGGGTTACAGAACTGTTTGTTCCCTGCTCCTCCTGACAACAATACAAAGTGATCTTGGGCTAGAGACTGAATCCTAAATGGCCCTGGATATAGCATAGGTTTCTATGTGTGTGAATGGGTCCATTTACTTTACAGAAAGTATCCAGGCCACTTACCGAGTACACCGAGGCGGTAGTTCATGGTCACCACGATCACATTGCCGTACGCAGCAAGGACGCTGGCATCAAACATGTTTCCAGTGCCTTCCATGTAGGATCCTCCATGAATAAACAGCATGACAGGCTTCTTCCTGCGGTCACGAATGTCTACGCACAAACACACACACAAGGATTAGAAATCAGGCAGTAAAGAGTAGAAAGGAGAAAAAAAGTCAATACCTGTATTTATGCCTCTCATATTCTCTTTGATCACACATTGTGTTAGCCCATAATATACTGAACAAATAGCAAATTGCTTGAACTGCACTGTTCCTTGCAGTTGGATGCCAGCTCTTAAGAACGAGCTTGAGGTAATTCAGATTTCAGGTAATGATTTAAGCAACAGGCACAAGAAGAGACACCCTGCAAGAAGCTAATCAAATGTTTCCCAGTGATTTAAGCAGTAATGTTTAAAGAAAATCACTAGTGCTGGTGCTTGAATCAACCCACAGTAATGCATGAAGCTGCACGTGCAACCAATCCCACCTGCACAAGGTTATTTACTAAGTGCATGTATGAAAACAAGGGCAGGTACAAGTAATTAGTTAAAAACTGAATGTACAAATGTGAGGAGCAAACAATGTGAACAGCAGCTCATTTACAGTGAGAGCTCACAGTGCTGGTGTCAGAGTTCACCCCAAAGTGCTCTCTCTTACAAAGAAGAGGTGTTTTAATAGCACGTTAAAAAGACACACTGAAAGCAACTGGGAACCACAAGTATAATTTACTGGTTAAAAAGCACCGTTATGACAAGAGGACACAGATTTAAAACCAGGCCTGTGGGAGTAATGTTGGTGTCTGTGGAACATTCTGTGCACAATCAACAGATAATGAAAAGCCACCGGCCACTTAATGCATCATACGTCTGCAGTGCATTTCCATAAGCTCCTCATTTTGTTGCACCTTGGAACTTGGGATTCCCAGGAATGCAAATTGCAGTTCGCCCTGAGTTGTGGGGACAACTACATCAACCTTTTTCTAGGTCAATTCCCCTGTGGGGAATCTCTAGAAAGCACAGTTTTCTTGGATGCTATCATTTTTTTGCACTGGCACAGATTGTTAGCAGATCCTGCCTTGAGGTAAAGAAAAAAAAGAGAAAAAGATGGATAATAGAAAAGTTTCTCACAAAATCGTCTCTACTACCATCAGAAAACACAACACAAAGTTTGGGTTTGGATTGGTTCCTGCCAATCTCTCCAAAAAGTACTCAAAACTAGGTCTCTGGTTGTTGTTTTTTTTTTTGAATAAGTATGAATATAAACAATGGACTGATTTAAACTTGACCTCAGAATAATCATTTCTTGATATTTGCTTTTAAAATGCATTTTATTCATCATTATTGTTCCTGAACATGCTTAAAAAGAGTCTCATCTTTTATCTTCAATAAATAAACTGAACATCCCCTGGAATAGTTTGTCATTATGGATATTTTTAGAGGAGCAGAGAGTTTGTAGTTAAACGAAGTTCATTGAAGCTTGGTGGATAAGGTCTGGCATCATTCCTCAATAAATACACCCAGCTTCCAAATGCATCCAGTATGTGTGTGTTTGCTTGTTTGTGTGTGCGTGTGTGCAGGATGGTCCCTGTTGGGCCCTCGTTGGCCTTTGAACCAGTCTCTCAGCTAAGTGAGAGCAATGATACCTCTGCCTGCCAGGAGCCTACGGTAGCATATGGCACACAAGACTTCGAACTGTGGCACAGTGACAGCCCCTGTTGGCTTCTTTGCGAGTGTGTGTGTGCATGTGCAGGCCTGGGGATATGATAGAGCAGTAGTGCAGAACAGCCACATAAATAACCACTACAGGATGTGTTAGAAGGGAGGAGAGATGGAGGGTGTTTGGCTCCCTTTGAAACCTGCTTATGAATATATATTTATGTGTGTGTATGTGAAATACCTGCTGAAAGATGCATCAAATGTTTCACACAGAACACACACACTAAAATACCAGTAATACACTAGGGCATCACACACACGCAGTCATATTTATACACAGCCATGACGCTAAAGCCGGTGCATCAGTCAGACACACTTCCACTGGGGAGAGAGAAATTTACAGGCAGCTGCAATGGAGGGTCGCTATGGCAACTGGCTCACTTGGACTTGTTTCCGCCTCTCCTCTCCTCTCCTCTCCTCTTCTCTCTCTCTCTCTTTCAGTGTCTCACTCTCCCTACATGAGCCACCGTCACGTGGACAAAGTCTCATTGACTGTTGCCGTGGCAACATATTGCTCTTGTGCATCTCTAACCCAGCGATGCCCTTCGTCACATCTCTACCTGAATCTCATTTCATTAGCGGCAAATGACCACGCACGCACACACACGAACACACACACACACACACACGTTCTGAAGACTGACAGGCGCTGGCATTGTGGAGGACAGAATGCAGATGCACTGATGGACCCGCCCACATAAGACACACACACACACACACACCAGGCAGGCTGTCACAGTTGACCTGTAGACTCTGTGTCCATGGATCAGTTATGGGGCGAATGGTTGGGGCACAGTGACAGATAGGGCTGAGGCCCTCGGGGGCTACAAGCTCTCTCTCTCTTTCCCTCCTCCTGTCGTGTCTCTCGCTCCCTGTCTCTCTCACTCTCTGCCTCTGGCTTTCTTGTGTTTTCTATCTCAGCTTAAGCTTCAGCATACACACAGCCCACAGATGGGCCAGTGTTTAGCCCCACCCGATCCCCATGCGGAATCTCTTCCAAAAAAAATTAACAAAAAAAAAAAACCCAATAACCCACCTATGGTTCTGTCATTTATCTCTTAAAAGCATGCAAATTTTATGCAACAAGATGCTTCAAAATCTAATCAGATCATCAGCTCTGCTGGGAGAGCCTGTGGCGGATGTATAATATTTGTATCATTTGTTTTTCATGACTTATTTTGTTCACACACAAACAAAACAGGTGCTGCGTGACATGACGCCCTGTGTACCATGTACTGTACCATGGAGGCAGTTCAGGATATGGGACAGTATCCAGAATATACAACACAAAGCCTCTACAAATTCTAGACATTCCACGCTCGATTATGGGCAGATGGTAAACACACACATAGACACACACACAGGCTGTACAGGGAAGGCACTGGTGTGTGTTACACTGCTGTTTACATGTCCAACTAAAGTACAGGAGACAGAGGACATTTTAAAGTTGTCTAATTGATACAGCCACTGAAGACTCGGCTATATCAGAGCTGCTGCCGTGCATATTAAAGCGTCTTGTTTCTAATAAGAGAATTTTCTTTTGTATCAAAATATATGCCCGAGTACAGGATCAGAAAATGTCTTCCTCCACAGATGTGAATTCCTGCTGATATGAAACATGTTGACAGGCTGACAATCAGGCTCTGTTCCTCTCACAATCAAAACAGCACCTCAGCACAACACAAAACACTTCAGACAACACAGAAATAATAATTAACTAAAGAACAAAAAACTGAAAAGGTGAGGAAAATCAAATACCTGAACAATGCCTAGTGGAAAAAAAAGCCTCTATTCAGCGAACACAAACAACAGCAACATAGACAAAGCAAGATGGCAGAGAGCAGCTGAGGCCTTGTACCCCGAGGAGCTTAGCATGGCTGCTGATCCTTTCAAGCAGAACGGAGACAATGAGATGATTAGGCCTAAACTTGTGTCGAGCGTTCCAGTTTAGCACACCGCCCACCGCTGCCCTCCGAGACGCCACCCTCCGGTCTCCTGATGGGGCCTGGGTCTTCATTTCCACTGCATTATCAGCCGGTTGATTAGTCATGGGGATGGAGGTGTGCGTCGTTGGGTCGTCAGGTTTACGGGAAGTGATGTTCGCTGTCGGTAAACACTGACACATCCAGCAGAAAGTGGGAGGAAGAGTTTAGATTGATATGTACTTAGATGGTGCACCTGATTTTCAGGGTATTGCTGTACAGCGATGACTCAGATTGTCTCCATTAATGTCTTTCTTGTTTATATATTAGATAACAGCTGAGGGCAAACCAAGGATTAACCTCAGCCGCAACCTGTCCGACTCGACTTTCACGGGCTTTACAGCAGCCGGGAGCTCGGCGTGGAGGACAAGGCATTCAAAAAGTATACACTACTACAGAGAGTGCAGGAGCCTACTGAGATATCATCTTCCTATACGTTAAACTGAGCGTGGAGAGATGGGAGCGAGCGCCTCCTCCTTACAGGCAGCAATAATTAAAAAGATACTGTATCGCACCGAGGTGAAATGACAACTCAAGGTGGAATTAAAACACACATACAGAACTTTATTCCTAGAATAAAATATCATTTCTACATATTGGCTCCAGTTAGTGTATTTTCCCACCATCTCTATTTCCAGTTTCATTGGTATGGATAGGCCGGTGAGTATGTGTCAGTGTGTGTGTGGACAAGCGCACGTGGGTGTGAGGTAGAGATAAATATTGACCTTTTGCGCCGAGGTTCCAAGCTGTAATAATAAGGAAATTGCTCACAGCAAATGATGAACTGTCATCTGTGTGCAAATACAGAGAGGCCCTTTGTATTAGTAGTCCAATTAACAGAAAGGTTACAGAGTGGTGGAAATATTTTAACAGTATAATGGAGAGAATACATTTGTGCACATTTCTGTGTATATGTGACCCGTAATTTTAGTCATGACAGACTACGGTTATTAAAAAAAGCTTATCTTCAATGTGCAAGTGAAGCTTTTTAAGAAGTATGTGAATGCACATCTTCAATTTATGTGAATAAATCTACTCCGGAATGAGGCTGTACACTAAATATGCAACACCCCTGCGCATTAAGAAAACATCAATTGGAAAATTGATGGAAACATATTTCTTTTGCTGGGGGCCCAAAGTGAGCCACAACTCTTCAAGGAGATGCCTGCACACCCAGAAGAAAACTTTTTTTTTAGCCACGTTTGATCCACCACAACGGCAGAAGTACAAGTATTGACTCCATTCAAGTGTGTAAAAATATACAGTATATATTTTTTTTTTCTTTAGACTTGGTTCATCGGTCAAATATTATTGATGGAGCTCCACTAATGCTAGTGAACGGGTCCAGTGGGTGGTTTAAATCGAAAATAAAACCAGGATTTCATATTACAAACAGTGACTACAAACCTTGAGTTGAAGTCAAGTGAAATGAACTGCATTCAAACTGTACTCTGTCTAACTGTGTGGCCAGGAATGACATGAATATGTGTGTGTGTGTGTCGGTCAGTAGGAGGTCCGTGGCAGGCTGATGTGATCGAGGGCTGGAGGTCGAGACAGACGTGCAGTGATGAATGGGATGTAATGAGATGCACAGCAGCAGAGCTGGCCTATAGGCCAGTGAGCTGGGCTAAGGCTTAATCGTTAGAGCGCAATGGATCAAGGCAAAGGCCATACTGATTGCATCTGGGACGTGTGTGTGTGTGTGTGTGTGCGTTTCTATGCACTGCTGTTACAATACTAGTGAGAACCAGTTGGACCTGTACTTGTTTTTGCGCAGGTGTTAAAAAAGCAAACAAACAAAAAAAACATCTTTCATTAACAGCAAAAATGAAATTACAATGTGTGTGTTCACCAGTGTTGTTAATTAGCATGGCTTTACTCATTAACACTGGTGAACACACTCATTGATGAATGTGTTTCCTGTTCTAACTTCCATGCAGCCAGGTTCTATCTAAGATCAATACAGAATGAAAATGAACCAGCAGAGGTGTGAAACTTGCCTCAGAAGGACCATCCATCACAGCTGACATTGTGTCACTTCTACCTCTTTATCCTATTTATTCATTTCTGTCAAACTAATATTATTTCAGCACATAATATGTAAATATTTTAATATAAATTCAGTTCAAATCTCTTTCCTGATGTGCGCCGAGTTGCTCACAGAAAGCTTTGACAGTAAAAAGCTGATAGTTAGCTCCCTGATTTAAAGCTGCACCCCCC
>OMNW01004933.1:1388-17597 GCA_900303245.1 Selene dorsalis | reverse complement strand
AACCGTCATGTAAGAATAGGATGAGGGAAAAGCAATCGAATGATGATGTCTGACTCTCTCTTTTGCACCATTCATCCGTTATTTCCTAGTTTTTTCAGTTTCTTCTCATTGAAGATGGAGAAAACCAGACAGGGTTCACACTTGAAAAGCTGAAACAAGTGAGCTTTGTCTAAAAAAAAAAAACAACAAAACTGATTGATCAGGAGTCAGAATAGTTTGCAGTTTATTCCCAGGATTTGTCATGGATACGCTGACTTTAACTGTTTACTGCCTTCAGGCGGGTTTTGCTGTCACTGTTTCCCCCAAAACACAGGCTTGAACTTGTGTTTGTTCCAACCAGAGTCGACTTATTACATTTTGAGAATGAAACTGGTGCTTTTTGTGGATGCACCGAGGCTGTGAGTTTTTATCCTCTGTTTCTTCTCCGCTCGTGTTTTTATCTCCTTCATTCCTGCCTGTGTCTGTTCCCTTCTCCTTCCTTCCTTCCTTTACTCCATCTCTCTTGTCTTGGATCTGTGTGTTTTTGTGAGCGGCGAGGGGGGGCCGGCCCTCGGCGCCTTCGACGTGTCCCGACAGGTCGGAGAGGAATTACTGTTGTGGTAATTTGTAGTACTAGTGGAAGATCAACGGACACACACGCTGTCTCAAGCGTAATAATGATGTAACTCAAACTTTATTTTGGCTTATTTGTTTTGTTCCACTTCGGATATCTTCTGTCTCCTCTTTGGTCCAGACTGAAGCATCAACATCTCAGCAGCCGCTCGCCGCACGCTTTGACGTGAAATGACACACAGACGTTTATAATCCCCAGAGGATGAATGTTAATTACTCTGCTGATCCCCTGACGTCTCCTTTAGTAACACAATGATGTTGACATTAGTGGTTTTGAGTGAAATGTCACAATTGTTCAATGAAATACCGTGACATTTAATCCTCACAGTTGTGTCCTGTTTTGTTATAATATAGTTGTCAAACAGTTGAATAGTTATTGTCGTTTCTGATCCTGTGATTCGTGTTTTAAAACTGAGGTTGGAAGTTGTTTTTTTGTTGTTGTTACGGACTAGACCGGCACTTATAGAAAACTTTTTAAAACTTTTAATTTTTTTTTTGTGTGTTAATTTATGCTTTTATTGTGGAGAGACAAATGGGTCAGGTGAAGGAGGATGACACACAGTGAAGAGCAATAGGTCGGAGGTCGCTGCTGTTAGGGTGGAGGCCTGACTCCATTACTCACTCGTACTCCTGCTTTCAATAGGGTGGCAAAGGTTAGGGGCAGAAATATTACCCTTCAAAATAAGACACCAGTACTAGACTTTTATACATCATCATCTGCAACAAAATACATTGATATCAAACAAGCTGTTGAAAAAAAAAAAAAAAAGCTGCTGCTGGACATTAGTTAAATTTCAGATCATCTGCTGCATCAGACTTAAACTAGTAATTGTTTTATTTTGAAAACCTTTCCATGAAGAACAGGGTTGTGATCATATAAGGAAACAAGACTGAGTGTCAGAGCGTCCCATGATGGCTTAAACATGACATTGCAGATTTGGTTGTGTGTTTTCTCTAAAGTTCAGTATGACCAGTGTGAGGATGGAGGTATCAGAAAGAGGAAGGGGGCCCGGCCGAGGCTGCATCCTGTGTGTTGGTGCTGCTGCGCCGCTGATTCTTCTCCCAGTCGTGTAATAACAAAAGTATGAGCCCCAGTCTGAGCCTGCGCTGCTCCTCGTTTGATGTGGTTTATTGGGGACATTGTGTCTTAGAAATTCAACACAGGTTTTTTTTTTTTTTTTCCTCTATGTTTTCAGGAACTGTAACAGTCAGTGTGTCAGTAAGACGCCCGAGTCTCCTGAACCACACACACACACACACACACTGATGCTCAGATCTGCCACATGAGCTCGTTACAGGATGTGAAAAATGCACCTTGAACCCAAAACACCCACTTGAACTGTTGATGGAAATTCCACTGTGTTCTGTAGGATGTCAAGCACAGTGAGCGCGTTGTGTTTCTTTTTCTTTTTTTGTAATCCTCCTCCCATCCCGTGTCTTTTTTTGTTTTTTTTCGTTAGTGCGAAGCCTCCACCAGCGAAGACCAACCCGTCCAAGCGGCACCGGGACCGTCTGAATGTGGAGCTGGAGCGTCTGACCGGCCTGCTGCCGTTCTCCGAGGAGGTCAGAGGTCGTCTGGACAAGCTGTCGGTGCTCCGGCTCAGTGTGGGATACCTCAAGGTTCACAGTTACTTCCACGGTCAGTGACGTCTCATGAACACACACACACGCACACACACCTACACACTCGTTGCTGTGATAATTAAAGGTTACGCAGAAAAGGTCACATGTGGGAAATATTGAAAGTGTGAGATGTGTGTGTGTGGGACAATGTGAGTCAAGTGTGCAAACATGCAGCTCCAGACATTTCTGTGGCTCTGAGTGTCAGAGTGGGAACTTGACACTGTGGGTAATGAATCGTGTCCCTGCTGGGCGGGAAACAGGAGATCTGAGCCCCCCGGGGCAGATGGAGGCTGAAGGCAGGGCAACATGAGACAAGGCAGCCTGGAGAACAGTAGGTCCTTATTCTGCCGCTGATCAAACACACACACACACACACACACCCAGTGAACGGTGGAGCTCGGGCTGCTCGCTGCCTCCAAGCAGCCGCGGTTGTTTGCTGAAAGTCCGAGCGCCTCCGGGAAAACTGTTGTGTTGATTTTCTTTATGAGGAAAGAAACAAACACACCTCAGGCCTGTGGGTGTTCAGGGAAATTTTCTCTCTGTACTCTGTAATATCAGCAAAAGAAAGTCTGACGATCAGTGTTATTACAGCGAAATGTCTCCTGTAGGTGTGCAGCTGGTCAGTGACATCATCCCTCCTCTGCTGCTCACCCTCAGGTTTCCGATGTGTGTGTGTGTCTGAGCACGGAGGATGTTGATTCCCTTTGAGACAAACTGCTATAAAAATAAATTGCCTTCCCTTGCCGTTCCACCATTATTGATATTTGGGCGGAAACTAGTTTGTGATGTGATGTTGAGTAACCAAAGTCCAACATCCTCTGGACATCTCTCTCCGCCAGCGGCATCATGATGAATCAGATACAGAAAACAGCTGCTAAACATCTTGGTGTCGGTCAGCAGATATTAATGAACCAGTATATCGACGTCTATGTCTAGGACGCCGTTAAGAGTCCAGTGTCTTTGTGACAAACTCTGCAATAATAGACGTTGATTATTGATTAATCATCAGGTCTCTACAGGGGGAGTTACAGTCAGAGCAAACACAGCTTCTCGTCTTTTACCTGTTGCTGCACCTTTTTTTTTCCTCCTTAAAAAAAAAACAAAAAGTTACTGCAGGTCGTTGACCTGGGCATCTGTCCCATCTCTACCATCCATCCCATATGATGTGAACATGGCAGCAGCCCAAGTTGAGATAAGCCATTTCTGTGACATCACTCGGGTTGTTTGTCAGACTTTACAAAGATACGTGGATGTTTAAGCCATTTAAGACTTTTACTGAAACAAACCAACGTATCGGTTCATTTTTAACAAACTGATGCTGCTGCTGTGGTGACATGTTTTACACCAGACTCCCCGAAGCCTTTTTTCTTTTCTCTGCTATCTCTGCGATCGCTGCTGCTGATGGAGAAGAAGGGGGCTGCAGAGGGAGGGGGCAGAGAGGCTCTGAAGCGCAGTCTCACGACATGAGGGCTCATGACGAGGCCGTGCGGAGAGATCGGAGCGTTTGTGAATGGAGATGTTTGATCGGCGTCTCACTGCAGCTTCACACTGCGGCTGTTTATTTTCCCACACAGCTCGGTTCACCAGGCAACGACTGAGCCGGGACCGTCCAACATTAAAAAAAAAGATGTGTAAGAAATGTAAAAGGAGAGAGAGAGTTGATCTCTGAGGTGATGAGGGGATGATGAGTCTGTGATAACGAAGAGAGAAAGAGGAGAGTGAGTGAAAAAGCTGAGGTCGAGCTGGTAGAGAGCCAATCAGATGAAGACCTGCTGTCGCACATCGTGCTGCGAACATGTTATCTCCTCTCTGCTTTGATGTGCGTCCAGACCGACACCGCCGTTGTCTTATTTAATGTTACATAACTCGAGGCTGCACCCGTGAACCGAGCGAAGCATCTTCACTTCCTGTCTCTGAACTCCTCCCGTCCGTCCCCGGTGGAGCAACGAGCTCTTATGTCACCCTGAAACTGGTCATTATGCTTTGAAATTCCTGCAGGACCTAAAATAGAAAAAGCAGCAAAGCCTTACTATTGAGAAGCCTGAACTTGAGTAACCAGTGAGATGTGAACCTCACATTTGAGAGGATGAACGTTGTTTCCAGAGAACAGACCTCTCTGTGGCCTCCTGAGTCTCTGCGACTTCTCCGTCTAATCTGCCACAGCAGCTTCCTCTGATTGTGGAGGATGTTTGTTCAGGGCTGAATCGTGGAAGCGATGTTGAGGCCTTATGGCCGACGAAAGCCTTAAGAACAACACCGGACTTTGATTCGGTCCTCACGCGATCGTTGACGTCTTCTCTTTTCTCATTGATAATCGAAGAGTGTTCAGATGCTTTGATTTTAGATTTTACGTGACGAAGCAGGAACAAAAGAACAGGGAAGAGCTGCCGCCGTGTGATGTTCCGTGTTTGGGTTCAAGTTGTGTGGGATGAAAACAAATCTCTTGTTTAACTCTCAAACATGACACAGTTTCAGCGGCAACCGGTATGTGTCACCTGGAGAGAGCCATAAACAACAGAATATCAAAGACATTTATTTCTTACTCTAGATAAATGATATCATAGCTTTGAAATGTGAAGCTTCCTCTTACTTCCTTTTGCACAAGGCTCCTGTGAACACTGGTCATGTAACAGACAAGAGGAGAAAAGTTCAGGGAGACTCCCAGTTCATCCTCTGTGGAGCATGAATGTGCTGCTGAGTAATTAAATTGATGGTCTGGATGAATCTGGACACACAGACATGGAGCACATACACTTTGTAAGGACACAATCACTGATGTCTGTGAGTAATTTACCTAAATCCACTCAGAAATAAGTGAGAAACAAAACATTTATAGCTTAAAAAATGTGCCTGTGTATTGTTATGTATAAGTTTTCTTCGGTTTTCACAACATTAAAGTGATGTTTATATGAATGCATCAATCAGTTCACATAGTTTATTCTAAATATAGGACGCTGCTTCTTCTTCGCTGGCTTTATGTCTGCACACACAAACCACAGCAGTGTCAACAAACCCGTCAGCACCCATCACAACCTGTGCTCTGAATGAGTCCCAGGTGGTGATGCTGCTGCTAATGCTGCTGCCATCACCAGGTGTGGGGGTTACCATGGTGAACTTTTGTCACCACGGCAACAGAGTCTGAGCTGCTCAGGACGCCTGCCACTGAGGGGATAGAGTAAGGGAGGGGAGAGGAGGGTGGCGGGGGGCAGAGGCAGAGGCAGGTTTGTCTTGTTTGGCAGTCGAGCTGTTCGCGTCTGCTTCCTGTGTTAGCGTTGAGGGGTGAGCGAGGTCGCGGCGAGGTCAGGGCTGTCATTAACTCGGCCTCCAGCTGCATTTTCCTGTGAGATAAATCTGTGTTCGAGCCGCTGAGTCATAAACACAGCAGAGATACTGAGGCCTGGATGCAGCACATCGCCTCCTGCTTCATCTCCACACGTTTAAGTCCTTTAAGAGTCTGAAAATCAAAAGCAGACACATTAAAGGAGAAAAGATGAACGTATGTAACAGCTGTTTATAAGTCAGTCTAGATTAGAAACTATGTGATTGTAAATCCAGCGACCTGCAGATCTGCATGAGTCCTTTTTATATTTTATACAGTATTTCAAGATTATATTTACATAATTAAACTAGTACGTATCCCTCTACATGCAGAGCCTATTATTGTAATAGAGTCCTGTCACTTTAAATCAGAAAATATATTTTTTGTGTCTTTTTGCAGCACTGAACTGTGGTCAGCTCCAAGTGTGTGTGTGTGTGTGTGTATATACATGTATATATACTTGTATATGTGCAGTATGTGAGTGTATTTGCACTGTAACTACCCTGCGGGGCCTCTCACAGAGACCACACACCTCGGAGCGAACAACAGATGGTTGATGCCACGTCGCTGCTGACGGACGACACTAACACTCAACATTCATCTCAAACAAGCAGAAAGAAAACATCCATCTTCTCCTCTCTGGAGCTCTAGAAATTAGTGTCAACACACTGAAGATGGATTGAGTGTTATTCGATCTTATCTTTTTGTAATGTGTTTTTAGGGAACTGATGTTTTCTCTCAACACGATATCCAATGTTTTTAACCAAAAGAAAACTAGGTGTTAGTAGAGTTATTCAGCCCCTCTTTCTCCCCTTTGACATCACAGTAAACTGGCGAGTTTATCTTTGACCTATCTGACTAAACAAGTAATTAATTAATGGAGAAATAATGAAAATAATCAACAGATGCAGCACCAGGAAGATGTTGAACATGGTAAACATGATACCTGCTAAACATCAGCATGTTAACAGTGTCGTCTGCTGAACTGTTAAAGTGAATTTAGCTGTTTGAGCATCGTTCACTGTGACTGAGGTCGGCTTCAGGTTCAACCATTCATCAAACAGACAAGTCGACCTCTGTAGAAATGTCTCATCTGTTTAGTCTGTCACCTCTTCCTCGCATGTTGCACATTGTGTTCGGTGTGTGTGTGTGTGTGTGTGTGTAGCTTAACACCCGACGACACGCTGATGTATTTACACCGATCTGAGCGTGCCGATGCCCTCGGAGTTTGGCCACAGTTTCATGCAATAACAACAAACTCTGGATTTCAGTGGGTCGCTGGAGTTTGTAGAAAGCTGCTCTTGACTGAGACGTCAGGGCAAATTCCTCGGGTTTGTGGGGTGGAGACGAGAGGCAGATCCAGTGGGTTTGTTTTAAAAAGGGTGAGGGAGGAGGTGGGAGGTGAGGGAAGTTTGTTGGCGTGCCACAGAGTCATTACTGTAGGGGAAAGGAAAGGAGGTATTGCTTTGCTGACTGAACGCCAACGATCACAGATTAGATTACACCACATTTTGCTAAAGCTAAAAAAAAAAAAAATCACTTCTTTTTAGAACAAAGTGATAAAACTGAGATTTTCTGCACAGCACCAGTTTTCAGCGTTTCTGCATATACATCATTAAACACTTCATTTGCGCCTGTTTGTGAATCTGAACATTTCTCCTGCACAACCACATTTCCACTGTGCAGATGTTTGTGCATGAGAAACACATGGTCCCATGTTCTGTGTGTGATTAGGACGTCGCTCACAGTGATTAGTCTGTTCCACAAATAAACCAGTGAAACGTAAGCGGCGATGCAGCGAGGACACATGCATGTGTTGGATACCTGACAGTGCCTTTGTTCACTATGAATAGAAGAGGTTCTTGTTTCCCCGGGGCGCCGCGGCGTGTAGACACAGGTCTCTTATTTTATATCTGTCTGTTTCTCAGGCATGATCCACATTAATAAACATGACTGTTAACATGGCAGATGCAGTCACAGCGTATGTTTTCATGGCTGGTATGATGTTGGTAGTTTTTGCAGGGTTAAAAAGAGAAATCAAAGAGAGTGTCTAGTGTTTTTTTGTTGTTGTTTTTTTAGCTCAGGTTTTGCAAAACAGAAACATGTTATTAGCAATTTTGGTGACATGATGCTTAATCAATCTGTGCAAAACCTCACTGTTGTGTGTATGAGTGGCTCTTTGACTGAAATCTTTGCTTCTTGTCGTTGTGTGCTGCAGCAGTGCTCCAGAAAAATGCGAGGTCCGCCCCCGTCGTCCCTGCGAACGGCAGGAATGGACAGTCGGTGTCTCTGGACGGAGTCAGTTTCTCAGAGGGAGATCTCCTGCTGCAGGTGCAGTAACTGAACACACAGGAGAGGAGTGTGTGTGTGTTGGCACGAGTCATGTGCATGTGATCCCCATGTCCTCTGTGTCTCTGCAGGCTCTTCATGGCTTTGTGCTGGTCATCACGACCGATGGCACCGTCTTCTACACGTCCTCGACCATCCAGGACTTCCTGGGCTTCCATCAGGTGAAACTCTGACACTCAACACAGAATCAAATCATTTCTGTGTTCACTGTCTTTGTAAAAAAGTTAAACTCCTCCTCTTCCTCCTCCTCCTCTTCTTCCTCCCTCTGTCGTCAGTCGGACGTCGTCCACCAGAGCGTGTTTGATCTCATTCACATGGACGACAGAGAGATGTTCAAGTGTCAGCTCCACTTCGCCTTCGACCCCAGTGAGGCCAACACACACGTCAGAGCAGAGGGTAAACACTCATCAGTCGACTGATCATCAAATCGTGTTGTTTTTTCCCTCATTGATTCATGATCTCATTTGTGTCTTTCTGCTCCAGAGAAAAGAGCTTAAAAACACAAATAAACTAATTTTATTCCTCAGTTGGTATAAGATAACAATAAGAGGACATTCTCCATCCATCCTTTTCCTTATGTCACTCATTAGGCTCGCGTGCACGACATCATCGTCTCTTTCAATGACGGTGTAGCGATGACGCCGTCGCGGGGGCGTGACGTGCATGTCAATGCTTGTATAATCACAGCACCATGGACAGTGCTGGTTTTTGTGTGTAGTGGGTGCGTGTGTGTATTAGGGATGGGAACAATTACCGGTTTTACGGTTAATGAATCGCATTATCTCGGTGGATAATTATTGAGATATAATAACAGCCTCACCCAAGAAAAAAGTCCATATTGACGGCTAGTTACGTGTCTGTATCTTCAGCTCAGGAATTGTATTTTTAATGTTTTACTCTGATGTTTTCAAATAGTTTCAAAGGTCGTCTAAGTGTTAATTTAAACTTAGACTGACGGAACATTTCCTGATAAATTATCTTTGTTGCACTTACGAAAATCGCAATTAATATATCGATAACCATGATAATTTGGTCACTATAATCGAGATGTCAGATTTTCCATATCGTTATGTCCTTAGTGTGTACACAGGTGTGATAGACAGAGACCGCATCATTCAATTTAATGGAAAAAACTTTCGGCCCGAGTTAAAAATTTTCCCTCCACCAAAGGAAAACAATGTGAGGTGAGGAGAGACAGTGTTTGTCCAGTGTGGACTTCGACTCACTGATGGTGGTAGAGGACAGATATGGTTTTTAATTGGACACTGTCTGTCTGCAGATGGGCAGTCTGGCAGTAAATCTCTGAGCAGCTCTCAGAGCCTCCTGCCTCAGTACATCCCTCCAGAGAACTCGTCCTTCCTGGAAAGAAGCTTCTGCTGTCGCCTTCGCTGCCTCCTGGACAACACGTCTGGATTCCTGGTAACATGATTGATGCGCTTCAGTCCACAGCTTAGGCAGACTATTTTTTATTTCTGGCAATTACCAAAAAAAAACAAAAAAACAAAACCTAACCTTGCCACTTTACTGTGTCTGTTCCACCACAGGCTCTGAACTTCAATGGGCGCCTGAAGTACCTGCATTTACAGGGAAACACTGGGGCTGATGGGAGTGTGGCTCCTCCTCAGCTCGCTCTGTTCGCCATCGCCACGCCTGTGCAGACTCCCTCAGTCATGGAGATCCGCACCAAGACCCTCATCTTCCAGACCAAACACAGAATGGACTTTGCTCCTCTGGGCATAGACACCAGGTAGGACTTTTATTTCCAAGATTAAAGGGAAAAAAGGTGAAGGCAACTTCCAGCATTTTGGTTTTATTATTTCTAATCAATATTTATAACATATTAAATCAAATGTATGATGGAATATATGGACCACAGTGTGGAAAAATCTGAAATTTTGAAAATAAAGTCATAATATTTCAAGAAAAGATTTGTAATATTATGAGAATAAAGTCATAATATTTCAATAAAAATGAAACATTTCTTTTCAGAGGGAAGCTGGTTTTGGGTTATACCGAGGTGGAGCTGGTCACGACGGGGTCTGGTTATCAGTTCATCCACGCTGCAGACATGATGTACTGCGCCGACAACCACCTCAGGAGTGAGTTATTCTCTCAGCATCTGCTTTTGTTTTCAGCCTCTCGTTATCATCAGTATGACCTCCTTCTCCCGCTCTCTTCCTCAGTGATTAAAACCGGAGACAGTGGCTTCTCCATCTTCAGGCTGTTGACTAAAACCGGACACTGGTTGTGGGTGCAGGCCTCGGCCAGGATCGTCTTCAAGGGAGGGAGGCCGGACTTCATCATCGCTCGCCAGAAAGCCCTAACGTAAGCGTCCGTCGACTTTTCTTTGTGTGTTTTCAGTGTAACCAAACAAATACGTATGTCACAGTAAAAAAAAAAATCCCTATAGAATAGAGCTGCTTCACAATAAAAACCAGCTCATATTTTGCCAGGTGAATGCTTTTATTTTGAAGCAGTAGAGGTAATACTCCTTTTGCAAGACATTGTGCTAAGTTTTGTCACAGTATTACAGTTACTTCTGGAGTCTACTTTTAACATTTGATGCTATTTTTTTTGTAGAAATAAAGAAGGAGAGGAAAATTTGCGGCAGAGGAGACAGCAGCTGCCCTTCAGCGTGGCCACCGGGGAAGGTGTCCTGTACGACACTGTCTCTCTGGATGCCTTCTCCTTTCCTGGTCCTCCTGGTGCTGGCCCACCGGGCTCCACTGAACCCACAACTGAGAGACAACTGGACCCCGCCTCGCTCCTGGGATCCCTTCGCCGGCAGGACCACTCCATTTACACCCAGTCGGAGAAACCCGGCCCGCAGCTCCCGATCTTCTCGGAGACGGAGGACGCTGATTGTGAACAACTCCAGCCGGCCTTGGAACAAGCTTTTCTGGACAGCCACGCTCTGCTCAGTGTGCCAGGTCAGATGCAGATTTTACAGAAAAGCCCCGTCACAACAGACCTCACATCAGAAGCCATGATCGAGTCTTTGGAGCAGATTTTGGAGGATATTGGGGACGGAGGGATAGAGGGTCTGGAGGTAGAGGAGACAGAGCTGAGGGACTGGGAAAACACCTTGGTCAGGATGAATAAAGAAAGGGAAGACGTAGAGAGGGAATTGAATCGCAGCCTGGCTAATGACGTGTTCTCGTTTGTGGAGGAGGCTCTGAGGAGGGAGACCGGGGCGTTTGTGGTTCAGGGTTCAGATCAGACTGGACAAAATGTTTCTGGGAGTTTATCCGCTCAAGGTGAGCATCCAGGGTTTTCAAACGGAGAGCCACGGTGGCAGCCAGTGAGAGACATGACAACAAGCTGGAGTGGATTTGGAGCCGAGGCTCAGTTGGGAAATATTCTTGGTGATGTTGGTAATTCGACCGGGCTGAAAGGTGCCGCTAAAGTTGTTTCTCACAGGTCCATGAGCACGCTAACACCCACGCAGTGTCGTAAGACTCTCCAGGGCACTCACCACTGTGGTAACGAGCTTTCAACACAATCCTGCGTGACACATCAGCCTTGGCTTCCATCGACACACAACGGCGACAATATTCTCACTGGCCATCAATCTGGTTTGGAGCTAATGAACCAAAGTGCGCAATATTCTCAAAACCACGCTGGTTCACAGCAGACTTTCGTGGGGCCACAGCCTCGAGGCCCTCCAGTGTGGCAACAGCAACAACAACAACAGCAGCTGCCACAAAGTTTTCACCATCACACACTTTCACATTCCTCACACACGCCAGGCAGCGTGAACTCAGCAGCTCAGTCGTTCCACCCGCAAACACAGCGATTATCTGGCAGCTGCATGTATGAAAACAGAGAAGGTCACATGCCGAACGCTGCTCCCGTTCCTACAAGACACAATGGGCCTCTCCTGGGGCCCACATGCTCCACGGGACCCACACATGTCGCAGGGGCCCCCAGAAATGCCCCAACCTTCACCCTGTCCCATCCAGGCATCAACCAGGGGACGATGTCCAGCTCCAGCACACACATGGCCGCATGCACAGATGTGGGCAGCATCAGTTTGGGTCACGTGAGAGGAACCGACACTGACGTGGGAACCTTCCTGCCCAACCTTCCTGCAGAAAACTCATCGTTGCAGTCTTCGTTCCTCTGTTGGAACGGCAACGCTCAGGTGAGATAAGCCTGCTGTGAGAAACACTTGGGTTTATTGTGTGGGAAGAAAAAAGAGGGGGAAGAAAAACAATTGAAAATGTATTCATTAACCAGGGTCTGGCTCATATTTCAAGATCACTGGTCTGAGTGTCCCCCCAGCTATTTGTCCAGATGGTTGTGATTCCTCTTGGAAAACACATCATGAAGGCCCCGGGTGGTTCTTGTCGTGTTTTGAAGAGCTTATCCTCCACCTCAGTATCCAGCAAGCACACACACACACGGACTTTTACTTCAACAGTCTAAAATGACTCGTCTTACTTCACAACTCCTTCGTTGTCCGTGCTGACACTGCTGGTGTAGGACTGATAGCAGGGATAGATGAGTAGGCTATGAAACTTTCTGGATGTAATCATGAGTGCAAAAGATGAGCAGCTGTTAGAAAACATCTGGTCCTTTGATAGAAAGAACGACTGGACTAGAAAAATAAAGGAGAGAGGGATCTAGTTTAAAGGAGAAGTTCCGTTTTTTTGCAACCTGGACCTTATTTCTAGCATAAGATACGTTCATTTACTCACCCGAACAACTTTGGTGTAACTTGGAGTCCTTGGATTTCCACTCGCGATCTACGTATATCCATATAACGGGAGTTGTTGGGGCAACGATGCAGCGTCTAAATAACTAACATAATAATGCAATAATTGTGATTATTATGTTAGTTTATTGTGAGTTTCTGCAACATTTCAATAACTAATTATTAGTTAGTACTGGTCTGAAGCAGCTGAAGGTTTTAATGAATTAATCACAGCCTCTCTCCAACTTCTTATTCCACAGATTCCCAAAATTCCTCTGAACGGCGCCGTCGACCCATTCGCCTTCCCGGCCCGTCCTGCTGGGAGCATCCACCTTTCCCAGAACACGGCACCATAGTCACACACACACAAATTAACGCACACTGACTGGACTGATAGATGTGTGTGTGAGTGAGTGTGAGGTCATCGGTGACTCAGAAAGCACTTATAGTGAGATCATTCCTGCAAACAAAGCAAGAGGTGATTATTATTATTAGTGTGTAGTGTCTCACAGAGACACATGGACCGTCACATTTCAAACTGAAAAAACCTCTCAGTCTTCTTTTCTTTTCTTTTCTTTTGACGTTTTAACTCATAAAATATTTATCAAACAACCTTATTTAATGATCTTTTTACATGTATCCAGTACATGGAAAGTAACCGACAGCTGAAGTGTCCTGTCAGCGCAGAGGAAGCAGGAAACAACAGGGTTTTAACACAGAGTGGACGTTTCTGTAGAGAAGAGAAGAATCTGGACCACAGCTTACTGTAACATCACAGACCGTATCTTAACATCTGCTTCCTGTGAATATCCATGTATATCCAGTTCATATGCAGTTTTATTGTGGTCGTGTGTTCATGATTCAGAGTTTCTTTCATTTGTACTTCTGAAGAAATGAATCATGTTCCTGGAGTTTCAAGTTGAATCCGCTCCACAAAACAGTTGTTTTAAGAGACTGAAACAAAGTTTAACAGAGAGAAAACTACAACCGATGCCTTTACTTACCTCGGCCCCGTCTCCATGACGTTATAGTCGTATATAACTTCATTATTTCCCCAGTTATGTTGTAATTTTTCAACTTAACTGTGAAGCACCATCTGTGATTTTGTGACTCCATGCATCACATTTTCAACAAAAACACTTAAAGTCACTGTGAACTTTTTCAGCTTTGTGTTTATTTCCAAACACCAGTGCTGTCCCTGATGAAGTTTGATATGAATGTAACCTCCAGGAGGCGGGGTGTCTGTGTCTGAACTGACTCGTCTAAACATCTCATGATGTTTAGCTTACAAGGGCTCAAGGGCTTATGGGAAATGGTGTTCATTAAAGGCAGCTAAAGCGCTTTTATACTGAATGGTATATATTAGATAACTTTTCAAAAGCTACCGTCTTTATGAAAACATATGAAGCGAGCCAACGACTTAAGATGTTTATCTATATATATTTGTGTAAAAATCACTTATTGCTTCTTTGGCTTTAAAATCAAAGATCCCTCTAACGTTTGATTAAAGTAAAAGCAGCTTTTTTAGATTTTTTTTACTCAAACGACGACATCTTTTCCCAACACTGACGCAGCTTTGTTGGGGACGAATTGTGACCATATTTTGAAGTCACAGTTACGTTCACACCTGCCAATTATCTGGCAACTTTAAATGAACTACAGTTCTTTTTTCCTTTTTTGTATTGAATGAACGCACACAATGCAGTGTTAAAATACTGTAAAATACATTTCACTTCAAAACACTTAAATCCCAAACGGTAACACTTAACTTTTTCCACCCATTTGGCATTCGTTAGAAGTATATAAACATTAAATAAATGGTTTATGACGCACTATGATGTGGTTGCATGCAGATCTCCATCTGTAACTCTTGCCATGAAGGTTTTGTTATTGTTTTACACAGTATAAAATGACTGTGTTCGTATTTAAAGGTCCCACATTTGGCTGTTATCCTGTGTTCTGATCTACATGAAGATATATTTGGAGCGGTTGAGGGCGGGGACTGCTGTGTGTGACATCACAAGGTTACAGGAAGTCCTGACGGCTTGTTTTAAGGCCCAGTTTTCTATGTGCATTTCTTTGTGGACTGAAGCTTCGATACTTTCACAGTATTAATATAAAACCTTGACCTGATTTATATTGGAAAAAAAAAAAACATAAAAATGTACCTTAATACAATAATGGAACCCTTTAACAATATTACAATATACACATGAACAAAACTACAAAGTGTATCTCATTGGCCAACTGATACTGGATTTTCGAGGCTGCTTGAAAATCAATATTGGAGAGTTTTTTTAAAAGAAAAATGTGATCAGGATGTATCAGCCAATAATAATATATTTCTTAGATAATTGGGTTTTATTTGGAGGCAGATCTATAGATATTGTAAGCATTCATTTTCAATTTGTCAGCGGAAATAATGTTTCTTATGGATCAATTGTACGTGTTGTTTCTATGTTTTATTGACTGATTGATAATTCGATATGTGTAATGTATAATGGTTATATATCTCTATATATTTGTTCATTTTTTACCTTGAAAAGGCTTGTTAAACAAAAAGTAACTTATTTAAAGTTATAATTAGATGAGTAAATGGACGTGTTTTACGATCACGGCCATGTTCAAATGTAGCACAAACACTTGTAACATGTTACAGATGCCTCACAATAGAACTATTATTTGTTGACACTTCTGACTTTCCTAATATCTGCTCACAACGACATCATAGTGTCCTATAAACCATTTATTAATTGTTAACTCACTGCTTCCAAACACTAAATTATAGTTAAATATAAGCGTGAATGATTAGCCTCGCAAAGCTCTTAGATTTTGCACAATATGCTGGACTCGTGGCACTTGAAGATAATGTTGGAAAGAGTAATGGTGGCATTATTTTTAATGTGGGAGAGATGACAGGGTGACTGAGACCTGTAAAACCTACTGTATACTGTCTCATTAAATCATTCATACGTCTGAGCTGTATCAAAGTAGAGCTTTGTTTGCTTTGTTCGTCACATTGATAAAGTAAAAACATGCACATTTATGCATTTTGTACCTGTAGGACATCACTTATTGCCATGTTATTGTATCTGTAGCTGCTTTGTATTCCTCCTGTGCAAAAATATAACCACTGGGGACAAGTCTAATTTATTTTATTTCGCCATTAAAGAGTTGTATCCCTCATCAGTTGGTCTGATGTGTTATTCCCCACATGAGCTGTTGCCCCTGGAGGGGTTCGCGTGAGGACAGTGCGTGCTTGTGTTCAAACTGGGTCATCTGCCGACCTCAGACGTGAAAAAGGTATCAGACTTTTATTGTTATCTGGGGGCATGATGGCACATTTAATGTTTTTGTTCCAGCCTTCCTGCTCCCACATCAACGCTCCTCTGAGATATGTGTTCCCACAAGCCGTTACGTAACCTCCCTCTCCTCCTCCTCCTCCTCCTCCTCCCCCTCCGTCTGGCCTTACACAGCATATTCCCCCTCGGTCCTCCTCAGTGTCTCTGAATCTGTGCAGGACTCGAGTCTTTAATTGGACATAAAGTCTATCCAAACAAAAAAAAAACACCAGAGGCCTTTGAATTTGAATGGAAAGTGTCTACGTGTG
>OMNW01004927.1:1521-11919 GCA_900303245.1 Selene dorsalis | reverse complement strand
ATTTGAAATGAACGTTATATTATTTTGTAATCAAATAAAATAATTCCGGGCATAGCTCTAAACTGAAGTAAATTTTAGAGTACATTTTTTTTTAACTTTTAATAGAAATGTGTTTGAGGGGTATTTTTGTTTGAAGAAATACTGAAATGTCTTGTAGTCACTAGTAAAAATACACTATAAAAACTATTTTGACATAGGATGAGATTTATAAAAGAATAGGTGCGCAGATTCAAATAAGGATTATCTGATTATACTGATAAAAATCTTTGTGTGCAAGGATTTAGATGCCAATACTGATTTAAATATTCACAAATAAAAGGAAATACTATCTATTTACACATTATATATATATATTTTCTCCTCTGATGCAGAAATTTAAAGTAACCTGCTGTAAAATTGCATTTTAAAATAGATATGTACCCATCACACTGGAAAAAAGTCCAGTCATGAAAGACAAGAAAATAATCACTGAACTTCTGGTGACCAGGTTTTACCTACTAACAAAAGTCCACTAAAACTTAATTTCACCTCCATCCAGAGACAGAAACATGAGCACTGAGCCATAAAGAGTTCTGATGGAAACCTAAGCAGCCGGCACACTCAGGAAACAAATAAAACATCTTTATGAGCAGAATTTTATGATCTTAATGGGCACAGTCCCGGTCCAGTGGCCTCTAAGTGCTCGGCTGGACAGGTCTGTGTTTCAGAGGCGACTTCAAACACCAGCTACTGTCTGAACGACCACACAAAACTCTGCACAACTTGGTGTTTTCATTATGCCAGACTGCTGCATAATTAAAAGAACACTTTCTCTGCCCGTGAAATTTCAATAAATTCCCATTAGCTGAGGCTAATGCGCATTTTGCACATTAAGACACCGAATATGAAACTAATTGATACACAACAAACACTACGTGAAGGAGTCATATGGTCTGTGTGAAAAAAACAAGTTCTGTAAGTTTGTTTAGTTTTTATTTGTCCATCTTTGCAATTTCCAACCCTTTTCATTTAAAGTGTGATAATAACACTGCAAAACTCTACTATTTAAAATATATGAAAACTGCTAATGAGGAGAAATTACATCACTTTCCAGCACAAATGAACATGTTTTATGATTTTTCTTTTACTTAATTTTATCTTTTTCACAGATATTAACCCTTGTTGCTAGAGGATTTCACAATAAAGGGAATTATGTCTCCACCACAGGCAGATATCCCTCTTGTTTTCTGGAAAATACGTTTTGCCGATTGATTAAGAGATAATGATAATGACTGGTTGTGGTTGATGTTTTTTGCGTAACATGTGCTAAAACTTTATTATTAAATTACTTAAAAGTGACAAATTTAAGTGAAATCAGATTTATGTTAATTTATTTGGCAAATTGAATCAGAAATACTCATGTTAATTCATTGTGGAAGCCTGCTTCTTCTTTATTAATGAATAATTTGAATTTGTCAGAATTTTCTTGAGATGCATTAATTTCTTAAAACAAAGATAGCGAAACTTTGGGTGAGGCAGACGAGTTTTTTTATTTGTTCCCTCAGAGTTCACTCGTCTCTTTGAAGCGGTACGGGACAGGTTATCTGTGACCTTGTCTCCTTTGTTAAACAGACAATACAGCCTTGTTGGGCCATTAGTTTTTCTTTGTAGGTGCTCCTCTAGGTGTGATATCCACCCTGTCAGCACCGATACCGCAGAGCCAACCTTAAGAATGCACTACAGGGACAAAGGAAGAACTTCTGAGGCAAAAAAAAACCCTGAGGTGATTTACAACATTCCTCTCCAGTCAAAGTGGAGTCTCCAGTTAAATGTAAATGATCTAAATTACACCTCAGATTCAACCTGAAGCTTTAACACCACAAACAAGGGGGAAGAGGAGCTGCAAGGAGGACTAATAACCCGAAGAGTCTCTCCTGCCCGATTCATGAGAACGTAGTACTCTGCTCAAGTGGAGACCTCTCATTGGTGGAGAAGAGGAGAGCAGTGATTGGCTGAGCCGGCGACATATTCTGTGTCGACTCAGCGCTGGGACCTGTTACGCCAGATGCCCTCCTCTCGTCCCCTGCAATGTTTGCAGCCCCACGCACGCGATCCCTCGCTCCGCTTGGCTGCACCCTCTCATCGCATTACTTCTGCTATTCTAACTCCTCCATCAATTATGCACTAGAATAACTCAGGGCCCTGATGGAGCCAAGACATAAAAGGGGATCATCGGTGCGAGCGCTCGCAGCGTCTGCCCCGCGTGTTCCCGCCGTGCTGCTGCCACTGTTGCCCAACCACTGATATGAGCACCGAGGTACCGACTCGTATAGGGCAGCAAGCGATGGCACACACCAACAGGGCCTGTGCATAAACAAACACATGGCAGGCTGCGCCATCATCATTGTGTTAGTAGGTCAATCAGATGGAGCGATGGCCCTCTTGTTTGACTTGGTCCTGATTGTTGTTGATTTTTCAGAGGGAACTCACCAGGGACACATCACAACAGGGAACTATTTCAAACATGTGTCACCATGACAGTGGATGATTTCACTTTTTCCATAACATGACTAACTTGAAAACAGACCTAAAACTAAACAATTATCTCCGCAGTTTCTAACTTGAGTAAAACCTTGAGAACTTTTACCACCCTTTGATTTTTTGTCTTTGTCTTGTTTTGTTTTTAGAAGTTTGAAGCTTTATTGCCCGTCGCCTCTTTAGATGTTTTGTAGTGTCCTGTAATTTGTCAGTAAATAAGCCTTTCTAGCTTTGCCTTTTCTTTTCTTGGTAGAGAACAAAATATGTTCACCGAAGTGTTTTATTTTTTAACGGTGCTGCTCATTGACCACAAATGATTCAATAATTGAATTTACAAAAACTGTAAAAATTTTGCAAAACTATAAAAATCTCTGCCTCAAAACACAGTTTTTCTTCAAACAAGTGAAAAATCAGCAGACAGAAAGTACACGTTGCATTTTTTTCCAAAATCAAATTGAAATTTAAAAAATATTGTAGAAAAGAAAGACTGCAAAACCACAGGTCACTTCAGCATGGACAAAGAAACCATGATCATGATACTGGAAAATATTTCAAATAAGCTCACGATAACTAAAAAAAACCTGAAACTTCTCTGTTTCATGTTTTGGGAAAATCAGACTTTGAGGACCAAGTGGCAGACGTAAGTGATTTCTTTCACAGACATGAATGACTTCATGAGAAGAAGATTTTCGCAGTAGTTGAGCGTCAGATCAGAAAGATCAGAAACGGCTCGAGTGACATCCCAGGATTCGTAACCTACTTTTATTCCCTGAAACAAAATGGAGTCGAATTTGGAAAATGGCTGCCTGTGCTTCCCGCTCCGCCGCACACCACAGAGAAAAGGCGCAGAGGAGAAGTCTGCCACGTCTATGGAAAGTGTACAGATCTTGGCCGTCTGAGATTTCAATTAATGACCCTGCAACTCAAGTTGCGCGATGATAAAATACCAAAAACAATGTAATCGCAGTCATTCATCACCAATGAAGCACAGGCCAGGAAAAGATTGGAGTAAAAAGAAGAAAAAAAAAAGAAAAGAAAAGCCGACATAATGTCGACCCCTCTATTAAAGTCATGGCGGTCCTGACCTGGATTTCTCCTGGTTGCGTGTGAAGGTTTGTCCAGGCTCTATCGTGAGATCACAAACAGCTTTTTTAATATTTCATGAGTCCCAAAGCACCAAGTGTGCAGAAATCCAACAGGAGGAAACACTTTGAGTCTCCACGGACCAGAGAGCCACACGAAAGGTCCCGCAAAGTCACACCAAGTTCATCAAACAACCGCTTCTTCACGCAAATAAATAACATTTTATATATATATATTTCACCACAGGAGTCAGAAAGGGGGCAAAACAGTCTAAAACCACTTCTCTGTTGTGGTCTGACTAACACAGCTCCAGACCATCATCAGATAAACCCTCATACCAAAACCATTACACCAGACATCTGAACCTGAGAAACAAAAGCAATTACATGGCAGTGGTGTCTCCCGCAAAAGCATGTTCAGCTTCATCAGATATGTTTTGCTTTTGTCTTTGTGGCCAAAAGAAAAAACCTGTCTGTTGTTCGTGCGGCTCAGAGAAGCTTCATTGCTCTGTGAATCACACATGATTCACAAAAGTGACTGGAAAAGTCTTACGCTCACACATCGGCTTTGTCTAATTTCTTCCAAGATACACAAAAAGCGAGAAGTCAGCAGCCATTTAGGATCAGGAAATATGGCTTTGATGAGGAGGTGCGCATACTTGCAGTTTCAGGCCTCCCTCCAAAGCCGCACTGACCCACATATAGTTCCAGAAACATTTACTTGGAGGTTTGGCCCCCGCTGTCAAAATGATCACATTTGCTTTTTATCAAGCATACATTTCAAGCCAATTTACATTTCAGCTGTAATCACGCACGAGTCCAATCCACTGACGTGCCAATTTTCTCATTACCTCCATTTGTTCTGAAGCAGAGGAGACAGCGAAAACCTCCCGTGTCAGATGATCCACATCAGGTAATAAAACTACTGACATCAGAGCTGATGAGTCAAAGCTGCAGACGCGTCACTGACAGACTTTGGTCCAAAAACAAAACCCGATCAGTTCACTCCCTCACTCTATCCCTCCGGCTTCGACTCGCTCATCCTTTAAAACAACAGATAGACGCACCTTTAACTTCTACACTACAAAATCTCCATGTTCAAATCATTTCATATGTTGCAACTGATAGTGAAGTAACACCGGTATGCTCTGCACTGTTTCAATTTTTCCAATACAAATCGTGTTGATTCCCAGTGAGAACAAATATCAGGTTGGACCAGAAACTGAAAGAAATATTGTTTGTTTGTGGAGAAACCTTGGAACAAGTCGATCTGCATTGGAATCAGGATGAAACAACATTTCTGAAAGAAAGAAATTCGTAGATCAATGATACACAAAATGCAGTGAATTCTTGAACAGGTGCAAAAGACCAAACTGCCAGTTTCCCAGGACTCCAGTTTGCACTGCAGCTCTGCACAACCAGTCTAAACCGACGCTTCGCCATTTTACAGTGTAAGTGCAGGCGGCATGGCCGAGCAACCACCCTGCTCTCCTTGATGCTGCATGATGCCCTACAAACAGCAGCCGTGCCCACTCTGTTAGCAGCTTAGTGGCTCTTTAGGAGCATTTTGGAAGCACTTTTCAGAAGCTTTACTGCAGTCATTAGGAGCTAAGGCTGATTAATGTGAATGGTCAGGCAGGGCCTGGCTTTCTGAGGGAAGAACAGAGAGGGGTGAAGGGTCCCACAGGAAGTGTTTTGTGTCTCCACACAAAGGGAGGGCTGACCTCTTAAGCCCCTTAGAGCCTCTTTGCTAATACCCTCACCGGTGCCTACAAAGACACAGGGGATGCCATTTCACCACTCACATTTAAACAGCAAACACACAAAAAAGCCCCACCAAGATTAAAACAGCAGAAAAGTGAACCTCTGTGCAGCGGAGTGAGACTGAGATTAGACCTGAAGAGTCCCCCACTAATCCATTGACTGTCGCACATATCAAACAGAGGAGGCCAAACTCACCCAGGATCTGATCTGAGCTCAGTGTTGCTTTTTTGGCCACCGCTGACTCTGAAACATTTGATAAGCTTAAAATAATTGAATAAAAATCTACTTCATTATCTACTACAAATTATTCCAACTTGTTTCCAACACCAGTCAGACTAGTGCGGACTAGTCAGACTGATGCATGGCGAGCTGATGAAGCCCCTTGGATAAGAGGCGAAACGTCTGCTTAGACAAATACAAGTCCAACACCAGTCAACAATTTACAGAATTTGATAGACTCTAGTGTCACTTTCCTTCATCAATTTTATGATCTCTCAAAATAAAAACTCATCTCTAGAAAATATCTCAGCAATTTTTATCAGTTGTATTGAAAACAGGTTGAAATTCAGTGTTGCTGTCTTGCTAAAATCCAGACCCTTGATTCCAACATCCTTGAAACAAGATGCTTTTCATAAGAAACTTGCTGAAACTATCACAGCTCACTGACACATTATGCCATTCAGTCCTCGAGAGCAGCACTCGAGTTCGTTCGTCGTCTTCCAACACACGGAGACAAAGCAAATTCTTGAAAACAAGTAGGTTTGTACAGTGGTTCTGCATGGTCAGATGAGATTAATTTGCTACGTTTGAGTTTTTTCTATTGTAGTGATTCGTCTTATTCCACATTCTTTCAAGCTGCTCTAGAAAATGACTGAAAGCAGCTGACTTCAGTTGGAGTTTCGTTGAGGTAATCAAGCTGTTCTGCTCTCTTTTGTTCTCTTATTTTAGGGAAACAGGTCTCATGATGACAAATACCACCAGAAAAACAAAGGATGATGCATCGATTTGCAACAGCTATTGTGAAAACAGTGCGTGTACTGTTTCAGAGCTTGAGAGAATTATTGCATAGATCAATAAACCTGTCACACTTATTAGTAACCTCTCGTCACTAGTTCCTGTCAATCAGGCCCTGGCAGCCTGAGGACCTGGCCTTATTAGTCAGGGTGTAGAGGGAGGGCCGGGGCTGCTCCTCTCTGCAGGCGGGGTCGTACAGAGCACCAGGAATGTTCCTCCCTTTGCAGAGAGCTGAGTGTAGAAACTCACAGTTTAATTGACCTGAAGGTTCAGCCTTTTAAGTACATCCTGTAAGGTACGACCCAGAGGTGGGAAACTGACATGAAATGAGAAGGTGAATATGGGTTCCCATATCTAAGATGTGACACTCTTTCATTTCATGTGCTCAGAGACTAAAGTGCTGTGTGGAGGCTTAATGTTCCTGCACTTTGTAATAAAATGGAAGGTAAACCTCAGATAAGAAGCCTCTCATCCTCACTTTATTGATAGTGTCTGAGGCCCCCTGTGCAGGAAATCACATTCAGTGAGGGCTCTTTGATGCCTTTTAAGACTGACACTTCCTCAGGATGGAAACACTGATTGTGACCCCACCCCGGGACTCCGCGACCTGGACACTGTCTCTCTGTCGTAGCCACTGGCCTCTAATGAGGAAGTTTCTCTATGAGCTGTCCCGCCTGTTACAATCTGCCAGCCCCACCTCGGTTAACATATGCACACTCTCTAAAACCACCGCTCCCGTCTCCTCCTTGTCTCAGTCTGCCTCTGTGCTCGGCTAAAAGCCGGCTATGGGCCGCTGAGTACGAGCGGAACAATAGTGGCCTTTCAGGCAGTCTGTGCCGGGCGCTGGGAGAGGGCTGCAGTCCCGAGACCCAGTCAATATTTGGACGTGGTTGCCTTTTTGTGTCCGTTTTTAATCCAAGCGGAACCGAGCGGCAGGGAGCCGGGGAAAAGGCTGAGAGGGGAAAGCGAGGGTAAACAGTGGGAACAATGCAAACGGGGGAAACTCACAATGCCACTGGGAAACTATCACAACATCAGCTCGCCACCAAGTGAAAAATGGAGCATTGTTTCTTTAAGTGGAGATTAAAAAGAGAGCAGTGTAAGAAAAGCAAATAGCGGAGGTTATTCTGCTATGAGAAGAAATATGCACAAGTGTCAAGTCATGGAGCTTTCTGAGGTATTACCTCAGCCAAAAATAATCAAGCATGTCCAGAAACTGAGAGGGAAAAGATCATTTGGATCTATAGAGAGTCAATAACCACATTTAGACCAAACATGAAAAGATTGTTTGATTGCCTTATGGAAGGAGAAATATGTTGCATCTGCTGGGGAAAGCTTTGGATAGGCATTATCAGGGATTAAAGGAAACCCCTGGGGTGACAGTGCTCTCCCTGAATACTGGAATCCCTCTCTCCCCAGCTGTCAGGTCGTTAGTCCCACCCAATGAGCTTCTTTGATGACGAGGGGTATCAGTTTCCATGGCGTCTGAGACACAAACAGTTTGGGAGATTAGGGACAGAACTGGGCCCTGATTCTGCGTTGATCCCACCTATCAGCAACAAATAAACACCTTGGGCCACGACAACGCCTGCGTGCCGACCATATGGACTCAGGCGGGTTTTAATGAAGCAGCTAAATAGCTGGTGAGTAGGGAATTCACTAATAGCCCCTTGTCAGAGCAGCAGTAAATACCCCACTCATACACTTTATTCCATCATTTGGTTACCGACACAGACGGCCGAGCTGACAAGGAACATCTGTGGCTCATTTTTCTTACATGAGCGTTTCCACCACGAAAACGCTGCTGCTTTTGTTTTTAAGGTTTTGATTTCTGGCCTTGGTTGGAATGTTTTTGTGTTGGTGCCACTTTTCTAACTAAATCTGCTCGAAATAAGGTTGGTTGATTGTAACTTTGACTTTCTTAATGGGTAACAAATTTGTTAATAAGTTTTTTTTTATTCTTCTAATGTATCTAATCTGGAAATAGACCTACTTTATAAAGAGTTTAAAAGTTGTTACTGATGGTTTCATCAATGTTTGTTAATATTTAAGATTATTAATGAGCTATTAGTAATTATTGAGCACATTAAAAATCCATTTATTAACATTTACAACTTCCTAATAAGTCACTTTATAAAGGTTTTAGAAGTTGCAACTAATGATAAATGATTAACAAAATACTTATCAATGCTTTCGAGTAGATAATGGCACTACTTACTCTGACCTGAAAAGCCATTATCATTTATTTATTAACCATTTGCTAATTGCTAATAATGCATTTTCAATCTGACGAGAGCTGAATTATCACTGCAGTCAAACGCTGATTATTCTCTCATCATAATTATCTGAAAGCAGAGTGTATCAAATCAAAGTTTGTACTTTGCTACAATAAAACAATGCACTTTATAATAAGCTAACAGATGTCAAACTATAAATATTAGCAATTCATTAATAGAAAGTTTCTTCAACTACAATAATACATCATGTTTGCTATTGTAAATGTTAATAAGTTGTTACTATAAATTACTTTTAGTCTGAATGATCTGCAGCTGTCCTCCAGAAAGCAGAGGGTCAGTCTATCCTGTCTATCCGGCAACCCAGAGGTTTATCTGACAAACACCCTCTTACTGACCTACTATTAAATAACAAAGCCAATAGTTACAGTTTACAGAACCTGTACATTATCTGCTGCACTAGAAAGTGGAGCCATGTACTTGTCTACGTCGAGTGAAGCACTGACGCTCCCCTGTACTTCTCATCACTCCTCCGCGAGATAATCTGAGACCTCGTGGCTCCAAAACCGAGAGGAGTCAGACCCAACAATGATTTGTCACATACTTTTTTTTTGAATTTCCTGCATTTTGTTATAGTTAAAAACACATTACAATTCTCAGAGCCTGCACAGGAACTATGTGCACGGTTTATGCACACTCACATACAACTGGACTGAGACCAAACAATGCGGAAGATTTCACCACGTCCTCCACACAAAGGGATACATGATAAAATAGCACAATTATCTGAAGCTGTTTTTTGGAGATGTGACATTTAAAAAAAAAATCACATAGGAGCAATAACAAGACTCCTGATACTGGAGTTTCATTTAATTTCATTAAGTAACTTATATGAGCACAGTAGCTCATTGTCGGCTTGGAGCTTTTTAAACTCCAGGCAGGACTGAACTGTCCTCGGGGCTGTGAATCTCTCAACTGCTCCGAGTCCTGCTCATCTGAGCCTAGTCAGCATCAGGCATCAGAGCAAGAAGATGCTTCCCAGAGATGAAAGCACAGCAAACATAAACGCATGTTTATCTAAATTACAAAAAGGCTCCTATCTGCCTCTTGAAACAATAGCAAAAACATGAAAATGTCATCGCATTTCCATTTTTCACGATTCACTTCCCATTTCAATTCCAGAGCTCCTGTAGGGGATTTCATGAATGGCTGAGTATGGACTGCTGCTCTGGATACTGTTTTTCCCCACTTTAGTCGAATATACAGCGCTGACGGCAGAAGAGGGGGGTAAGAAAGCTCATCTGGAAGTTGGGACTGTACCGCAGCAGGTTCCCAGGGCTGCAATACTGAGTATGGTTACATTAAACAGCAGGGATCCCAGGCCCGCGGGCTTCTATGGAATACTGTTAGGTTCTGCTCCGGGTCAGGGGGCCCCCAGGCTTTGAGCGCGGCCCTCTCGTACATTATACAGCCCAGGTCAGGTTTAGATTAAAGTCATGAATGAGAAAAGGAGACAGTCATTTAGAGTTACTCATTTATTTAGCCCCCATTCTGCGGAGACAAAGCCCAGGCAGGGTGCCGTGCTGGGGCCGTCACCGGGCCCCATGGCCAGCGGTACTGCCCCGGTTTTGACCCTGACAACGGTCCCCTCTGTGCTGCTTAACCCACGACTCGCTTGGTTACTACCGAGTGTGTGACCTCAGCATGTGTGGATCTCTCACAAGACTGAGCACCACGCTGTGTCTTGGCCACTGCTGAAATACCCCTGTGTACCCCCTTATTGTCTG
>OMNW01004923.1:1386-24969 GCA_900303245.1 Selene dorsalis | reverse complement strand
GAGGGAGATAGTGGGTTGTACACATCTACAGCGTGAGCATCCGTCGCCCACAATGCACTGTGGTGATCACTACTGTAAATGAGTGATTACAGCGGTGTCAGTCACTCCTCGCAGCCCTGACAGACAGCACCGTCCCTTATGCACCACCACCCTACTGATTAATTTTCAGCCGTGGCCATCCGTCTGTCTGTCTTTGCCTTTGTCACTTGTTTACAGCCTCTAATTGAATTGCAGTGGGGCAAATGTCTTCGTGCTTGCTGGCGTGGAGCGCCGGCAGTTCAGTGGCGATGTGCTGTGGTGGAGCGAGGCTAGTTTAGTGCAAATAGCTCTGCATCGGGACTGCATGTGGTTCCTGTCGCCATGGGGATGGCTAGGGGTCAAAGTTTTGTTTTTTTGTTTTTTGTTTTTTTTTGATGCTGTCAAAACAGGAAGAGGGGAATTTACAAGCTCATTGTTAGCAGTGTTTTACATTGTGGACTTTTCTGGATTTTTCTGGGTCAGTGGGTTTTTTCTGGATGAAAGGAGCTTTTACATCAAAGCAGAAACAAGGTTGTTTGCATACTTCCCAGATTTACACATTTATGACATTCCAGATTTCTCTTATAGATTTAAAAAAAGTCAGAAAAAGGAAATTTGCCAATTCACTGTACATTTCAACATCCTTGGATTTTAATAACGTCAAGGCAGAAAAATGGAACATGCTCTGTATTATTAGTTTATGACAGTGGAGATTTATTGTTTCTGAATTTGAGTGTTTGACGCCGTCTACTTAAGGAGAGGAGAAATTCACACGCTCCCTCTGTATTCAGAATTTATTACACTGTAGGTTTATTTTTCTGGGTCATTGTTTGGTTTTTTTTATTATTATTATTGCAGGAGGAAAGGGGGGTGGTGGGTGGGTGCTACTGTGGATTTTTATAATTCTTCTGGCTCAGTGGGCTTCTTCAACACAGTTTATACAATGTATGTTTGTATTTCAATGGAGAGATCATTTTGAATCACGACTTCTGAATAATATGATGTTCACAGCAGCAAATGATGAATGGATGCATCACAGTGACCCATGTGACCCCATTTGTCAGTGGAAACAAATAGTCATGAATAATGATAAACGGTTGTGTGACTACTGTAAGAGAGAGACAATGTATGCAAAATAATACATTTTTACATTTGGGACCCCATTAACACCTCTTCCTGACACTGCCGTCACACTCATATTTGCATAGAAATGATTAAAAAAGTTAGTGGAAGTATATTGTCCTGACGTCTCCTTTAAAAGTTTTTTTTTTTATCATTATTTCGACTACTTTCAATTCCTTTATTTCATTTCAACTCTTTTCACGACTTTGGTTGCACACATCCAACACTGCACGCGCCCGTGACAAGAAATAGTAAAAAGCATCACATGTTCATTTCACTTACTCATTTGTGTCTGAGATGCAATTTGGCAGAGACAGAGAAAGCACTTGTATGACAGAATAGGCACTCCCACAGTGTCATCCAATCTGGGCACCCCATTACCTCCTTCTCCTGCCCCGTGTGTGTGTGTGTCTGTGTCTGTGTGTGGTTGACTGTCTGTGTCTACACATGTATGTGAACCCACACCGGCCCCCTCTTCCTCCTCCTCCTCCTCCTCCTCCCCCAACTCTTGTCTGCCTCACTCACTCCACGCGGCGATTTGCAGCCTGGAGAAGGTGGTAGTCGCCTCTTTGAAGTATCACTTCAATTACGGGGTTTAACCCCACAGGTCAGCCCTTGATTATTTACACAAAGCTGGTGTAATTCTGCTGGAAAGCCTCGCCTTTGCCATGAATACAAAGCCAGGCATCAGTCTAATGGAGTGAATTTCACATCAACACTCTTCCTGTTTTGACCTGTGTCTGATAGGGTTTCATCATCTCTGAAAAGCTGCACCTGACAGGACGTGCATGTTGCGTCGGAGACAGATCCAGACACACCTGTCACACTGACACACATGTGTAAGGGGGGGGGTGACACTGTGATGCTTCAAATCATGCAAGCAGACAAAGTAAAAGCTAATATTATCTTCTTGTAGCTGTATTGGAAAGTGTTGAAAACATTCCTGGTGGGCATTAAGTAGTTCTATTTGGGTGTTTTTGATGATGGTTACAAGTGATGTGACACCATCAAAGATGCCTCAATGATTCTTTTTTTTTTTTTTTTACCTCACTGAAAGCTTGTTTGTGTGTTTTGTCTGCTTGGCTTGCCTGATAAATTGGGGCCATTTAAAAACTGATCTTGCCAAAAATGGCATTGAATAATAGATTGTTTTGTTGATCAGGTTGCTGTTTACTTACCCTTTTAAATCCCTATCCGGTCTCCTCTCAGCTGGTGGCCTTCTATTGACTTGTTGTTATTTTTTCATGAAGTGGGGCCAGTACGAAGTGCTGCAATCACTCCTTAAATAATATAAACAAGGGAACAACAAAAAAAGGTAAAGTCTAAGTCATCTTCCCTGTTAGTTCATTTCAGCCTAGATGGCCCTCGTTCGCTGGAGCATGATGCGTGCAATGAAAATACGAGGGTCCTCTTCTCTCCACGGCCCCGTGTGCACCACCCCCATAAAAGTTGCAACTGCCAGCTCAGGTGGAAAAATGTTGTAGAGTAAAAGATGTATTCAATAAATAGAGAAGGACAGCATGGGGCCTGGGGAAAGTGTGCATGAGACGGAGGTTTGGAGAGTGGAATAATGGAAGAGAAGGTAGATGGGGCATGAGTGTACATTAAACAGCGGTGCTTGACGCCTGTGAGAGGAAGTATACCGCTGGGAATATAACTCTTAACTAGCATTGTCTCCTTTCAATTTAAAGGAAGAACCAGGCCTGTCATCTATATAATTCTTCCTTTTTAAAGGGGGATATCACTGAATTTCAGCATTTTTTAAAAATTTTATGCCTCATGTATATGCATGTGTCACTGACCCTTACAGTCACTAAGTCTTTTTTAATGACCTTGAAAAGAATTGATACAGTTGACAAAGTATCAGAAGAGTTGAGCTCTTGACGTGTTATGCGTTAGTATAAAATGTATTTCAGCGCAGATGATCAACTATTTGAGTTCACAAACTGACTCCAAAACAGTTTGCTACTGTGTGTGTGTTATGATTGAGGGTTGAGTTTAAAAAGTAGTTGGCTGTCAGGTGAGCAGAAGTCAAAACAGTTTTCAGATAAATGACTGAAACAGAAAGATTCAAGTGAAAAACTGTTAAAAGAAAAAAAAAGAAAAGCTAGCTAAAAGTCTGAGTAGTAACTTGATTGAATGGACAAAAACAATGACGGATATATGAAAAGTTATTGTAACAATATCAAGTTTTAGTTCATCAATACTTTAAGATAACTCCAACTTTAGAAGTACATGGAGCATGACAGGTGGTGAGCTGAGAGCCCATGAATAGTGGGGTATTCATTTTTTAATACGAATACAATAAGAAAACTTCTGAGCAGTTTTAAGTAACCCAACTAACCCGAGCGTAGCTGTGCTATAGTGCACCTTCTCCCAGTCTGAAGTAACTGGTGTGGCTATAAAGTAGTATCCCCAACACTGCCCGCGCCCACCACAACACTGATACACACAGTGCATGTGTGACTTTCTGAAGTTAAGTGGTTTCCACAGTGGCGCTCGAACCCGTAACAAGAAGAACGTGTATGCGCTTTCATGTTATCACAATGAGGATGATTACAGTAGATATCTGGGTCTCGATGAAAGATTTTTCTGATGCCAATCCATCATGCTGATACATACCTGTCAACGACAAGAACAGAAATGTGCCATTGTAGTCATGTGGTCGTCACACGATTCGACACCACACGGCTGATGATGGGGCTATGAGTGACAGCTGGGCCCTTGATTGTCAGTTCAACACTCCCATGACCTCCCAAGAGCCTGCTTGTACGCCACGCATAGAGTAACACGGGCTCCTATCAGTGAAGGATCTCACATAAAGCACACATTATTCAGTTATATGCGGAGATGACAGCGTGAATGCTGAAGGAAATGACAATCATTTTAATCTTTTGTCCAAATTTCAGCTGTATATAAAGAGATGTTCAAGCGGTGCCATGGAAAATACGTTTCAATGTGGTCTGATTGACAAAAATAGCGTAAAGAGCGGTTCGAGAAATGGATGCTCTTGTCCAAACTATTATCTCCCCCACTACAGTAGATGGACGCACATTTTCTCCACCCCCTCGAAATTTGAATAACATAAACAGCTGGCCCTCTGTGTTTTAAAAAGCAAACCAGTCAGAATGCTCCAGAGCTGAGATCCCACAATGTCCTAGTGGCATGTCTTTGTGTCACCAAAGCACATTCATTACACCTCCTTCTGTCTATTTCAGACAAGGCATCAATTTGAAGATGTGAGGTATCACAGAGCAGAAAATGTCACATTTTCCCCGTCACCGGTGCCAACGTTTCTCTTTTCCGTGGCCCGGATAAAAGGAGTGGCCTCGGCATGCATCTCTGCCATCTTTCCATTCCCTACAGAGATATTTGAGTGCGAGATGAGTCTCCCTCCATGCTGAGTACACAGAGAGAAAGAGTGAATTGGTATCGGCGTGCACATACTTAGGAAGAATGGCAAGTTTTTCCCCACGAATAGAAGCAGGGTAAAAGTATTCAATTCGCAACATCTGCTGCACATCAATAATTTATTTCATTTAAATGTTTTATAAGTAAACTGTGTAATCTTTAGGAGGACGGAAGTGGTGTTGTAGCAGGCAGCTACAAGCTGTTTTTTCTTTCATAAACAAGAATGGGACGGCGATGCATTCATCTACACTGTTAACCCTTTCTAGCTTGACCTTTAACCCCCCTTTTTTTTCTCTCTATTCGAAATATTATTATTTTTTGCTTGTTAGCACTGGATGATTTAGCTTTAGATTTGTTTAGAATTAACTGATTTTGGGTCTGATGACAGTGAATTATGACAATTTCTTGGCACATTATAGTTGTTGTCATTATAGCCTGAAGACAATGGCCTAATAGGATCAAAGATGAGGCAACAGTGATTTCAGCCACGCAGCCCAGCTTTATTAACATCCCTCTATCTCTGATATCATCAAAAGGCTATCATCAACTAAAAGTTAACAGCACAAACCCTGAGCTCTTCTATCTCCTGAATGCGACGCACCATCATTTGCTGTGTTTTTTCTGCTCCCGTGACTGATTATCATTACCTTTTCTTGCAAATACCATGCTCATTACGTTAGTGTACAGCCAAAACATTAGTAGAGCGAGCCTATCTCTCTCCCATGAAGGGAGAGGAGAGGAGAAGAGCTATGGAGGCAGATTTTCCCCTAGCCTCAGCAGCCAGCCCTGGCGTGCTTGGCTATTAACCACAATGAACATGGGCTTTGTTATTAACATCTGTTCATCAGGGATCGGGCCCAGGCCTAATCACCCCTCACACCTTCTGTTTCTGCACAAGAAGAGAGGCAATCAAGGGCATCATTTGGCAGCTGGCTGGAACTACTAATGCTTTTCTCCTGCTCGACTCTGCGCCCACCCTCCCTTCATCGCCTTTTCTCTCTTCACTACCGTAATTTTTTCCTCTCTTTTCTCCCCTTATCCTCAAAAAAAATGTCTCTCCCACCCTCTTATGGGATTATGTTATTTGAGGAGAAAACACACACATACAGACATACACAGAAAAAACACACAGATGAACACATAGACACACACATACAAACGGACACAGAGGCAGAGAATGTACCTTTGATAGCAGCGAGATGGTAGATTTACTGATGGCCGTAACAGTCCGGCACCATGGGTGGTTCACATGAACTCAACCTCATCTCAGTGTCTCTCGTCTGTTCCTCCCACTGTATCGCAGGCAGATGTTCACAGGTTCATATCAGCCCCCCAAAACAACATTGAGAAAGTGTGTGAGAGAAAAAGACACACACAGGAAGAGATGGAGAGAAAGATGTGAGAACCAACAATGGTAAGAAAGCAAGAGATAATAGTGAGATTGACAGATTACCAGTGGGAGATTCTATATGTCAATAATAAAAAAAAAACACTGCTACACATTCATTCCCTGAGCTAAAGGAATAGGTTTTTCTGAAGGTAATGTTCATTGCTGAAATATGAGACACTCAGGATAGAAAACTATTGAGTGACTCCCTTTTAAAGTGCAGTTTCTTCCATGATTGGTTTTTTTTCAGGGTTTTTTTTTTTGGAGACATTTCTGGCTCGCATGCATGTTTGTCTGTGTCAGTGCTGGTGCGACCATATGATATGTATTTTTCTGCCACGACTTATGCCAGAGATTGCGACATTTGTTGTCGTCGGATTAATCCCTTTGTCAGCTCCGGCCTCTTGAACACATTGTGTCTCCTTCTGTTACCCACAGGAAGGAAGGACTGGGGCATCTGTGTTTGGGTTGGCTATGTCTAAATCAGCACTCCTTGTCCTATCGCTGTACGAATACACATACACACACACACACACTCTCTCTCTCTCTCTCTGTTTCTCTCCCTCCCTCTCTCTTCCTCTTTTCTCTTCCAGCTTCTGTGAATGTCTGTTTCTAACTGAGAACAACATGTCCTCTTCTGTCTCAGTAGAGGGGCTTCTCAACACAAAGCCTTTTCATGTGTGGATGCGGGTCTGTGATGGCTGTCACATTCTGGCTAAGTTCTCTGGGGCTGTCAGCTTGAGATGATGTTTACCAGGATGCTGCTGTCAATCATAAAAAGTTGCTGTCACCGATACAAGGCCTCTTCACTGCTTAAGGATCTGCCCACGCAAATCACAAAAAACTGACTGAATAAATTTCATTGCATTAGTTCAACTTTTATAATTCAAAAATCCAGCTCAAATTATCTAACTAACTACAACTGATTTCTCATTTCACCCATCAAATTATATCGAGATATCATTCACTAACATGGTTCCTTGAATGCACCCTGTTAGAGCTAAAGCATTATTTTTTCACCACAGACATGCAGCTTCTACCTTGTGAATACTCAGTGATAGCGATACGAATCATGTCACAATACACTAATACAAGGACGACGTTGTCTCATTTAGAGCAATACTATATGACGCGATATGATTCAATGACTAGAAATCGATACCGTAACTGTACCGTAATGGTGCAGGTCAGGATTCCTTGCAAGTTTTTCTCGGAAAGGGATGAACTAATTATGGATATAAAGTAGGCCTAGATAAATAGTAAACACAACAAGTACAGGGCAATAACAAAATTATTGGACCAAAAATCTGTGCAACTTTTTACTCGGTTCCTTATTTGGGCTGTGCAAGTGCAATGCAATAAATTAGCATGCTTTTTACAATAAACTTTAGGTTATGTATAGTGGTCAAACCTGCTCCTCCTCAGCTAAAAAAAACTTTAGTTTGTCCTTCTCATTTTAATACAAAACTTATATTTACCATATTAGTTACACTGTTTATCAAAAAAGTGCAACTTTTACAGGTACGATCTTCGTGCAAAGCTTTTCATATTCCACTCGTGTGATGATGCCCCCGTGTTATGGTTTGTTTATGTTATGTTATATTATCTGACCATTAAATGTGCGACATTCCCTATACCTGACATTTGAATCGTTACACCCCTAATATGTAACCGTCAAGTGCATATTTAATGTCCAAAAGAAGCAAGCAGGAAACTTTAAAAACACTTTCACAGTATTTTCAGTGGAGCGCAAATTGGCTTCATTAGCTAGAGATACATTAGCTAGCTGGAGCTGATACAAACAGTTGTCATTTCAACAGGCTAGAAATTAAAAGTCTGCTCTTATTCAACTGAAATAAAGTGGCCCAGGTGGTAAATTCATGAGCGTTACTGTACAACTATAAACTCTATGCACCTGTGAAATTGTAAAGCTCCAAAGAAGTAGCAGATTAGCAACAAGATTCAAAAACACTACTTTACTTTTTTGAAGAAAATGTTACTGAACAGTTGTGGGTTGAAATAATCACCCACAATGCAATTGAACAGCCAACAGTTTCATCAGAGATTCAGGTATGTTATCCCATTAGCTGCTAATTTAGCTGTGAGTTGCTAATTCAAGCACTGATCAGGAGGGAGCTACAGTGGCTCACTTCCTCAACACCTTACCACTCAATTTATTTCACTTTCAAACTAGTATTCAAACCCGCTTTTAACATAAGAATAACTAATGAACAACTTGAACACACTGTTACCACTTCACTCAGATCTTTTTGTATGAATTCACCTGTGACTTGAACTTTTTGTGCGTACACGACACATGCGTAACTGAAACATACTTCTTCATACAATCTTTGCCTCATATGGAAGTGCATATCAGAAGTGCTGTTATTTAAATGAGTTAGGCCGCCGTCCATCCATATCCACAACTTAATGCGTCCATATGTTCATGTGGATATGTTAATTCAGTGCATCTCTGTATCCGTTTGCTTTCCTGTTTGACAGACCTAATTGACTTTAGATATTTACACTGAGATCTGACAAAAACAAGCTTCTTACAACATTTAACCAACACACAAACATGATGCGATCTCTTGCACCCCCCACCATGTGTACTACTGCTAAGTGTGAGCAGGATTTGTCTAATTAGCTTGTTTGCAGGCTTGGAGCATCACTTTTAATGAGGTATCAGGTCCTCAAGGTCATTTCCATTTTTCCAGCTTGTGTGTACGTCTTTGTGTGCAAGTGTGAGTGTGTGTTTTCTCTTCCCTTCTGTTTGTTTGTGTTCTCTTTTTTAATTGAAAAATGTTGACTCAGGTTGTCTCCATCTGTTAAGTGAGGAGCAGCATGACCGCAAATAATTATGACCTTTGCAGTCTGTCTTCTCCCAGAATGCCGTTTTGTCATGGAGAGCACTGCTCATAAAGGAAAAAAAAGTGTTGTTGCACTTTCTTTATGAATACAAATATATTACCTGAGGATACTTTCTGCTGTGCAATCGTTTAGACAATTGACTCTGAATGTGTAAAGACTCATTTCTTTTTCCTCCATTGCTATACCACCACATATTTGTCTGTAATTCATATTTTCTTCATCCCTTCACTCTCTTTTTCCATTTCCAGCCGCAGGGGTCAAAGATATCGCACTCGGTTGAGGTTAGTCAACAATAGCTTTTTGGTCATGGCTCACAACGTCCGCACTTTACCTCTACAGACAAGGGTCGTCAATTTTATTGTTTAAAAGTCATTCTGCCTAACCTTTATTGACTCCATTTTCTTTCATTTCTTGACCTAACTATCCGTTCAGTTCCTGTCTTTCTCACTCAATGGCTTCGGCACATATGTATTCACCACGCAAGACCTCGCTCATTTCCACTGTTCCCTTCATTGTCGTCTCATTCCTCATGGACAGTTCTATTTCTGTAATGGAGCATGGTCCACCATTATCTCTCTACCATGCATCTGTCTGTCTAAGGCATTAGCCCATATACAGATTGAGGTTTTCACCTTGGCGTCACCTGAACTTGCCTTGTCCTGAGTATTTTTATCTGTCTGGAACCTCAAACCAAGCCAGGGCTTACAGGGCTAGCTCAGCTAGCCAAGCTAAACTGACACCCACATAAATACCTGTGATTCAACGGGAGGAAGCGTGCCTACAGTGGAAATGATAACAGTGGAACTGGTCTAGGCCTATATAGCCAGGGGAGTGCAAGTGTCCCTCCTCTGTCAAAGTAAAAACAGTGAGGTGCTAAACACCTTCCATCCCAGCAGTGGCAGGGGGCTCACAATGCCATTAGAAAACGTGTGGAGAAACACTTGGAGTGTCAATTCCTCAGGCTGGTTATACTGCAAGTCTCTGTGTGTCCAGGGATGCTATCGTCATGCCAGTGCGACCGAGAGACAGGGGGTGGGTGCTCTAGGAATTATATATGGAGGATCAACAAGAGATAAGGGGATAGGGGGTAGAGACAGGAGCATGTGAAGGATGCACAGTGCTACTGCATATGTGGTCTGACCCCAGTATTACCATTTAACTACTTACTGGCAGGCACAGTATAGTAACGAGCCCAGCAACACAAACAGGAGAGACTGGAACGTGGTAATAATGACTGTGTATGCCTTAACGTACACACAGACACGTGCGCTTGCAATGAGAGAAACATACACTATTTCAGACACACATGCACATAGTTTCACATGATAGCAAAGAAAAGTAGACCGGGCCTTGATGGGTTAAATAGCCTTGTCCCCCCTGTGTTGAGGGGGAATGTGCTCCTGTGCTGTGAGCGATCGCTTCCTCTCTCTGGGGCTCCAGCATGGGGCCAGACTGGTGGCTGTTAGCTTGAGATGGATGACTTCTCATCCTGCCTCTTCCGACAAGTAGAGTGCACAGGCACAAAACAACACAGAAAAACATGCAGCCAGGAGTAGCACTTTCATATGTACAGTAGACAGTGTACTCTGTGGGAAAAAAAATGACAAGCAATGCAATAATTTGCAAGTTGGCTACTAATGGTCTTATCCACACTTTGTTTTACATTTTATTCGAACTAGTGGGAAAAAATGATATATCAGACATGTGCTTAACTGTTTGAATTCAAAATTCAGAGTGTCTAATCTTGACAGACTCTGTGTCTTTGTAGTCCAGTGATGGCTATTCCAAAAATGGCTCCAACCCACTGGCCTTTAAGTAAACAAGGGTACTGTCGTTCGTCTTGGCTGGTGCAAAAAAAAAACTATTTAGCGGGGCTGAAAGGACAACCAAACCATCTGAGAAGGAGAAGTATTTTGAATATGACACAGCAGGTCAATGTGGATAAAAATAATGCTATTGGATGACTTTTCTTACTTGAAAAAGACCTATCACTAATGAGGCACCAGATGGGCTGTGAGTGAAGATACATTCTACAACATTAGTAAATTTAATGAATTACATGTTGGTTCCAATTCATTTGAAATTTGCACTTTCTTTCCTAAGCGACAGCTGTGCTGTCACACAGAGCTATTAAAGGGAAAGCCACCTTCGTAATGAAATCTCCTCCTGCCTTTCTACTGTCTCATAGTTTCATATCATCATATTGCCAAGTCCTGTGCAGTAACCCAACGACTAATTACAAACAAAGAATTAAAGCTCCAACATAGTCCAAGTGGTGTCAGTTAAAAAAACAAAAACTCCCTTCTCCTTGGTCCATGTGTGTGACCACATGAGCTACTGCACTTCATCTTCACTTTACATGGTCCGAGAATAGAGGTCACCCTCAAAGCCCAGTACAAAGAGTGGACTGATCCTGTGGTGTTGATTTTAACAAAACGTCCCGCCTCCCCTCTGCAGTGTTCAGAGGGGCCTGAACAATGTATCTAAAGTGAAGTTCTCTCAGCAGGTGGAGGTTCAAATGGGTCCCAGACCAGAGGCACCTCGGGAGGGATCGGATGGCTGCCGCCTTTAGGCCTGGCCAAAGTTTGACCCGCACTAAAAAACAGACCTGTTCCAGACCATTGCTGCCCCCCCCCCTAAAACAACACCAGGGAAAGTGTGCGTCAGTGTAGGTATAAGTTTGGCCTCTAAATGGTGTGTGCATGTGTGAGTGGTGAGAGAAGGGCATGTAAAGGTGTATATGCACCTGAAAACACTGACCCAAACTTGGGTAAACACACAAATGACCACCTCATGGGTTTCCTCCTTTGAACTTGTGACGTGCAGCTGAATGTGTCAGCGAACAAACATATGACCCATGTGTGTCAAGCATTCTTCATGTGAGGTCAAATGTGCAAGTATTTGTATAGTCTACATCAAAGTGTAACATCTGAGTTGCTCTATACTGAGGACTCTTATATTACCGTCATGGGTTATGAGTGATTCTTCATCAAGTTTAAAGTTTGCAATGTTTTATAACCATTACTCAGTCTCTTCTATCCAAACTAATCTAAACTTTATGATTTCTGTTAGGCCAACCATATGAAAGGTAGCTATACAAAACACTCAGACATGTGACAGAGCTGGGGCTACCGAACATTTTAACGGCCGTTGATGGCCACCAGCTGCTAGGCCCCGCCCTTTGGTCAGTGACTGATGGGCCTAACTTGACCTTCTCGCCGAGCGGTGAGGGGTACAGGGCTGGGGGGATTGAAAACATCCTCTTGGAGTGATGGCTGTTTCAGGGTATGGAGACACGAGAAACACAGCTTGCCAGTCAAACACTCCTCTGTTGTATCAAAAACAGCCAGCAGTGGCATGCCAGATATGTCACCCATGCACCAGGCGGACTTCACAGGCCAAGCGGAGCCAGCAGGATGCCAGTGGTCACTGACTTCACCAGACAGGGAGAGGTTATCTTTACAAAGAGTAGTGGCAATGTGTTTCATACATTCGGTATTGAAAACCTTGTATTGCCTGTTGCAATACCATGTAAATGTGCATACGCAAGTACTGCAGCTGAGCAGACTGCAAAAACTGAGAGAGTGGATTCTGCCTCTTGGATTTTATCCAAGATCCAGGAAGACATCTGCTCTATTGACAGAAATGTCATACTGTAGCTTGGTGAGTGACGAAAATACTACATGTCCACATGCATGTGTGTATATGGATACAGGATTATATTCATTACCACATATGATGCAAAGCATGCAAATATGTCTTTTATCATGTGATTGGTGACTTGTGCGGAAAATGACAATAGGATAACATGTGTTTTTACTTTCATAGAGCTAAGTATTATGCTGGCTTTACTAGATCAATAAAAGGATGATACATAAAAAAAAGAAAAAAGAAAAGAAAAAATCCTGCACAGACCTCCATTGAAGAACTGCTATACAGGGGAGGAGAATTTGGGGCACATGTGAGGTTTTTTTTTTTTTTACTTACTTATTTATTCTAAAATGACTGAATTCTAAAAGATGAATCTTTTTTTCCACATATGGCCCTAATCCTCTTCTGTAAGTGCACACAGTGTTCTGTGATTTTAGGAAATAAATGAAAAAATAGAGGCAGGAAGAAATGGGGCAACAACAGCGAAAGTGCCTTTGATTGTAATTGACAAAAATCCATTTTTGTGGATAGGGGGTTGGTTATATGTGGCTGGATGTTTGCTTCACTGTTGATTAGGAGAGTCCCGCAATTGAAATCAGCAACATGAACTCTAAATAGCTCCTGGACGTGATTTTGCCTTTTTCTTTTTAGGGATCGTGAGGCTGAGAAAAGAAAGAGAACATCTGAAAAACATATTTTTCTGGATTTTGGACCCTATATTTAGCTATAATGAATTACAGCACATTTGAAGGATGTGCATTGCATGGGAAAGCAAGAGATCCAGTGCTGATTACAGGGAGGTTTGCAGTCAAATCCCAGCCTCAAGGAGTCACCCTGGCTTCTCCCCCTCAGTTTTCAGGCCATAATGGGGAACTCAAGTGATCAAATAGCCGCTTTGCTTGGTGGAGATCTAACATGTGAAAGTGTAACAGGGCTCTGAGGTCGTGGAGAGAGGTTTCTCTCAGCATAGAAACAGGTATGACAGAGTAAGCTCTACACACCCACTGAATGAAGGAAGATATGTGACTTGGGGACTGGGCTGAGTTAGCCACATGTAATGTTAAAGGGGACATCTCCTGATAGTCATGCTTGAGAAACGGCATGAGAAAATGATGTGCACCCAGGTGGTCAAATGCTCTTTTTGTCTCTCAGCAGACAACCAGTGCTGCTTTTGTTGCTGTTCATCACTTTGAAGGAGGACCCATGGTGGGCGTTTACGGTTCCACGCTTCCCCTCGGTTCTGCATGCTTCCATGCTCCCCTCGCCAAACGAGCAGGAGCTTTTGTTGAGGAAGGGGAAGTAAAAACTTGTAAGGGCTTATAGTATATGGTGTGAATATATGGTGTGTGAGTAATAAACCATACACCCATTCATGTCAAGCTACTTGGAGTCCAGACTGCCTCATTTTCTACACGCCTCTCATGAGGACCCCATATGGGCCTCCATTTAATCTATACAATAAAAAAAAAGAACACTCAATTTATTTTATGCCATATTATATGTTTACAATAGTGGTCCTATTGGTGACACAGGCTGGAACATATTGTTGGCAGTCATTAGGCCCAGATTAATACTTGTATAGATGTATATAAAACCCACCAGAATGATATTACAGAGTTGGCATCCATAAATTGTTGAGATATAGTGTCGCCAGATAGAAGGCATATGGCCGTGGTAGGACAGTGCTCCTTGTAATTGAGCAGCAGAGCAAGCAGTCCATAAAGATGCCAAGACATTGTTAAATATTTATGTAGATGAATGGAGTAATAAATAAATGGTTAAATGAATAATGGCTCGGCTAACGCGATCGCAATAGATAAGTCATGTTTTATTCAGGACATCTAACCCGTTTAGAGAGAAAAGAGGATGTTATTGTAGTGAGTGATTGGTTTAAGTTCCCTCGGAGTCAAGGTATTTTGACAAAAATATGTCTTAATTGGTGATAAAATGAATAAATAAAGTTATGCGCATATCCTTTTCATGCAGTATTACTGTACCAAGTTGCCTTTCAGGTAATATCTCTTTGCTTTAAATCAAATGTGATTTCCAGAGTCACTGCAAAACGGTTATGTTGTAAGTCTGAGTTAATCAGACCGCACGCTCCTACCTTCATATTCTCTATATTGGAATATTAGTGTTCCTCTATCTAACAAAACCATTTCCTCCTTTTATAGACAGATGAAAGTTGCCCTGTGCTTTTCTCCTGTGGGGATATTGTATGTCTCTGTACTCCCCACTGAGCCTGACAAGATTGCTGTTTTGTTATGCCCTCTACAGGCTACAGCTGGAACTGACAGTCCACAGGCTGGTGGAAAACTGCCCACTGAGATCATCTTCTCAAAAATCACCATGAAAGGTTATGAACAGATGCATTAGTTATTCAGATAAATGAATTACTTACATTACGTGAAATTAAACAATATTATGACAATGCAAATGGTCTAAACTTTGATTCACCACAGTCAAGTAACACAAATTATATATTTTGAGATAAATCTAAGAAGTGATCAGTTTTAATGCTATATCAGGCTCACTGCCTTTTAGATAGTTCCCTGAGTGGACATGAGGGAAAAGCTGTCAACAGCACAGATACAGAATCCCACTGTGAAGTCAGGGCCACATCAGACATGAAGCTGTCCACAGCATGCCATCAGGATTTCACTCTTTGTCCTTCAGATTCTTTTCTCCTTTCCCTCTGGATGAAAAAACACACACATTGCCATTATACCATTTCTTTACCACAGAGTCAATCCATCATGATCTACTGTTCTCGATATTTTTCATTCCAGGGAATCTCAAACAGATCCACGGTGAAGGAAAAGATTTCTGTGTGTGTGTTTATTTTGGATTTTTCAAACAAGGACAAAGTGTAAAGAGCGTCTGATTAAATATATTCAGCGTATTATAGATATGGATAAATATTTGTCAACATTCTGTAAGGAATAATTTCCAGGGAATTAAATCAGTTTTGCCGGTGACCCTCTTGAATCTCTCTGGCTCCCCACACAGTTTAACGCTCCACTCTGAGAACTACTTCTGTGATACAAACAAAAAATATTTTCACAGATGCAAACAAAACCATTATAGCAAAGTATTTCCAAAGAGGCTCCTACTTTCAAAAATGAGCAGAAAGACTCTGTTTAGGGAAAATTAGGCAAAGGAAAGAAGAAAGAAGGACAAACTCAGCACGATTTCATGAGTCGTCTGCTAGAGCTGCATGATATTTTGGTGGAGAAAATGATTTTCAGGGGGTATCATTGTTTGTGTTCATGTGTCCGTTTGCTTGTATGTTCATGAGTGTGTGTATTTGCCTGTGTAGGGCTGAGTGTGTATTTGTTTAGCCTTTGAAGGCGCTGCCTTCCCCTGTGTGTCTTTATTGTGGGGCAGCTGATGCCCTGCCTGTAGCTCTGTCCAGCACCGAGACTCAGACACCAGCTGCATTCACTGTCACAGACCTCTGCCGGCCTTTGATGTCCGCTCTGCTGCCCAGCCCCTGACCACAGAGACACCGCATATCCACCAACCATCTCAAGTTTAAAAAAAAAAAAAAAAGAAGAGGAAAAAAAGAGAGAAACAACTCAGTCCTATTTACATGTTTTTATTATCTAACGGGAGAGGAGAAGTTGTTTGATATCCGTGGACAAAAAACAAGCTGTTCGGGTCTGGGCACTCTGGGGTGTCTGACTGATTGACTGCATGGGCAAAGTTCCCAGGGTCTGTCTTTGTGTCCAACTGCTTTTCAAACAGCCCCAGGCTTGAGAGAGTTTTGCCTGAGGCAGAAAAATGATAAATTAGAATTACATTTTACCAAATCAGAGTGCCTAGTTTTGGACTAGAAAGGTGCAAAAATGAAATGAGATAGCCTTTTATCATCTTGGAATCAAAGGACAATGATGTTGACGTGAATGTGTTTGTCCTTTGGAGGAAAAAAATCATATGAATATGCAAAATAAAAGACAGGAGCTTCCCGCTGCTGTGTTGATGCAATTGATTGGACACTTTTTTGAATTTGGTTTGGTTTGCCGTCGACATTTTTGCACATTAGCACTGAGACGCAGCCAAAGACACTGAATTCTAGCTGTACTTGATGATGTGCAGGTTGCCAACTGAATGAAATTACCATGAATAATGCTGACTGTGTACATTTTATTTTAATTACCAAGCATATCGACTGCTTTGATGTTGAATTAAGCATGATATACACATTAGCATACTTAAATTAGGCTTTAAAAGAAAGTGAAACTTGTTTGTTGCCTCTGCAGTGCATCTTCCCTCAAACCTATGGTATACCTGCCTGCGCCTTTCTCACACTACCCTCTTGGTTAGCTACTCAGACTTTAGATTGTCCTTCAAGACAGCAAGGTGATTAGAGCGCCGTCCAGTCAGTGCGCCGCCTGTGATGAGTGGAACAGAGGGACCAGCATCAAAGATATAAATTCAAAGAGAAAGGGACAAAAGAAGCAATATGCCTTGTTCCCATTATCTTTTGTGCTTTCATAACAGGGGTTTTAGAGATGAGGATTGTGTCACAACCTCAGAAATTCACCAAGTAATGACATTTCCATCAGACGCTGTGTCGTATCACAGACAGATGACACAGACATCCATGTAAACCCCCGGATATCGCCTGGCTTCACGATCGTTGTTAGCCTTAAAGCCCTCGCGCAAGCAACTCGCAAATGCCTAATGGTCTTTATCATAAATATCAGTACTGCAAAGGTTATAGTTAGATAGATATGTCCCTGTGTCCCATTTAGTTGCACAGCAGACACTTTTGACTGATGCTGCTTTCAAATGGGTAGAAGCACATTGATAGAGGAGGCTTAGAGCTAAATAACAAGTAGGTTACTCTCTGGGTAATTTTAATGCAGGTGAAATATCTACTGTTGTGTAAAGGTTATCTCAATATAACTTCTACAATGTTCCCTCAAATCTCAGCAACCTCCTCAGTTAAACTAATGGAGGACCTTGCCATTTTGCAATAATGTGACTTAGGGGCAGGACTGTGAACTTAGAAAGCAGTCTGCATCAATACATAACCCTCACAGAGAGTCAGCATTCTGCTCTCTGGCTGCGGGACTGAAGACAGACTACAGAGACTATTTAAGTTTTGACTGATGGTTTTCTTGACTGAATTATAATCACATGATAATATCTATTGACCAGCATTGATTTGCTATTAGAGGACTAGTTTAACCTTGATTTATAGCAGCAGACCCGTCGAGTCCAAGGCCATAAAGGGATCATTGACAAGCAACAATAGCCCTTCTTAACATGCCCCTAAGGTCCCCTTCAGTAGCGGATCAATGGTTGACCTCTATCGCCATTACTTACTGAGCAATAGCATTTCACCTTTGTCTGAAAATGATGTACAGTATCTGTCTAGGGGGAAAAGGGATACATTGTTCTTAACCTTGAGATAATAGGTTTCTTAGTCGACTGTGACTGACCTGGAGAAGAAATAACACAAGTGTAAATACTGAACATATTTCGTATTGCAGGAACAATTATGATAATTATAATAATTAAAACATGAATTGTACACTGTATTTGCCACTTCCATGGTTTGATTTTGGTCATGGACCTTCTATGCATGATATTCCCCAAGTCTCCCCCCTTGTTTCATATCATCTCTGTACTTTGTCCCTTCAAACAAAAGCAGAAAAGAAGTGCAAAAGTACTGCTATACCAGTTCATGTTGGGCATTTAGTCTGGCAAATTATTGCACGATGATCGAAACAGTCTCAGTTTATTCATCAATTCATCAAGCATCTAATTGTTCAGCTCTTTAGATCCTTATACTGCATTGTGTAATTATATTGTGGATTTGTACATAATTCTGCAAATAACAGTGGAATACGCTTTTTCTAAACACATAGTTGACACAAGTTTATAATGTAAACCCAGCTAATGCATAATCTGTGGTGCTACTGAATTGTCCAGTATCATACTGATAGAATAACCTCACCGTGCTGACCCTGATTTTGTTTTTGTTATTGGATGTTTAAATCTATATATAGAGTTAATAATAGCTAAGAGGTTCGTGCAGTGGTTTACATACACGCTTGAGAATCAAAAGCACTTGCGTGCACTTGGTTAAAAAAGCTACAGTGGCTCCCTATTAACAAGGGCCTGGGGGGGCAGGGTATCTCTCACAGAGTGACCTTTATTATGAACAGAGCCAGTAGGTCATTGGATGTGACACATATGTATTAGCCTGATTAGGGCCTTGGCGCTGACCAAGGTCTGCAGGTGTCCAGCAGCGTGACACCACACTCTCTTTCTTGCTGTCCGAATTAAGAGTAAATGACGGGGCGTAGATGTGACCTTTTTAGTTAGTTACAAGCTTTCCAGTCTAAAGAAAGGCCGACTGTTGGGAAAAGCAAACACTCCTCACTTAATCCTAAAGGAAACAGAGCGCTATACAAGGAAAAAGTGATAATGCCGCGTAGATTGTGCTTGACAGTAATGCTGATTTAACAGAATGATGATTTTTGTATAAAGCATTCTTCGAGCTCTCCAGAAAGGTTGCATGTACAGTAGAAGCGAGCGTGCACGAGAGTGCATGAGTACATGCCTGCATGCGGCGTGTCTGTCGGTCAACAGAATCCACTCAGACAGGTGATCTGGGTGAGTAATCCATTAAAAGGATACAGAATCCCTTCCTCAGCAGTGCACAGTTTGAGTGCTCTCAGCAAGACCTTGACGGGCCCCAGAGCCAGGGCCTGTCAAGCCAGGAGGCAGAGTGATGGAGAGCCCCCACCATGGTGCACTGGACCCTGGCTCTCACCCACGCACTGCCACTGAGGCTGCACACTCAGGGGCCTTCGGTCACTGCAACACAATCCAGATGTACTCTACTGTGCGTGTGGATGTGTGGATGTGTGCAGGTATGCGTGCGCTGGGCGTATGCGCACATGTTCTTCTCACTAAGGGTATGGGACTGTGCCAGTAGAGGGTCAATGCAGATTAAGATATTTCCTGCCAGTCTCCTGTCTCTGTTTGTCTCTGGGGCTTGGGATATTTCCATTATTGCAGGAAAATTCACTGAAATCCCTCAACCTTGTCAGCCACTGACATGCAGTCCCAGAGGACATTGGGCTTTAACTCGGAGGGACATTAATGAAAAGGCAAACAGCTCCCGAAGAAATACCACTCGCGCAGCACCAGATAATGGCCAAGAGAGATGAGGAAGTAAAGCTGCTTCTACCAGAAAGAGTTTGCAGAAACTTTTTCCAACACTTATTACAGTTTACATGACATAAGCACTATGACATTCACAATCTTTCACAACAACTAGACCCAACAAACAAAGTGTTCGACAGGCACTCGTGAAGTTTTTGGTTGTGTCGTCCCACAATCCTGACGGAAAGCCAATGCCCTTCTTGTAGCGATCGCAGTATTCGACAAAAACGATCATTAATGATTAAGCACAGAAATCCGACACAGCTAGATGCAACTTCCTTTGTCTTTTTACCTGCCCTTGTGCACATACAGTTACCTACAGGACTGTGTGCACACACTGGTGATGTGTGACATACAGTACCTCCTGAATGTTCACTAATATAGCGAATGATTTCAAATTAGCAATTAGCCGATGCCACCACAGCGAACACAATGCTGCCGTCGTTATAAATCACATCTCGCAGGACTTATTAAAGCAAAACTAGAAGCTACAACTTCACTAATTGGCACAATGATTTTTTAAATAAGTGTGTGTGATTCCTTCTCCACCAATTGCAGTGAATAAAGACACTCTGGGTTGTTATGAAACTGAATCAATAATGTAGAGCACTGCTGTGTCTTTATTGCATATCTAGGGAGCTAGTGATTTAAAAAAAAAAACATAACATTATGGGATTTGCTCACCCAGGGTTTTGTGTGTAGTGAAATTAAAAAATACCTCTGACATCAAAGTCTTTTGTAAATATGTCTGTTAATTTATTGACGATCTACGATAACGATTCAACAAAGAGCAAAGTTATTATTGAATGATTCTTAGTTGCAGACGCATTATTAGTCACATAAGTGTCTGTAGAAACACATGACTTGAACTTGGAGCAGAATATTACAAATGGAATAATGATCAAAGCTATTGATCCAGTGTGATACGAGAATATAAGAAAAACTGTTGCTTCAAAAATATAGTACCTTAACAAATTGCCATCCTAACCGTGTTATCATGTAGGTAGGTTTTTGTGTGTGTGTGAGTGTGTGTGTGTGAGTGTGTGTGTGAACCCTCCCAACCTGAAAATCAGTTTGGGCTGTGAAATCCCTGTCAGTGCCCAAGGCTTAGGCATTCTGATCTGCTTGGGAAAGCTGCTACTCTAATAAATGGCATTTAGGCGGAACGGTCACATTGTCTCACTGTACATGTTCCATTCATTTTTCATGCATCTGTGTGCAGAAGTCCTCGCTCCCTCTAATATTTTCTCCTCCTAAAAATCAGCAGCAAGCAGGAGTCAAATCGGCTGAATAATCCCTCGTAACTTTCCAACATGGCTGCCCAAGGGGGTTTTTGTCTGAGGAAGAGTCCAGTGTTTTGGGAAATTACTTCTGTTTGCTATTGAAAGTCAACATAGTTGAGCTACAGGTTTGTTTCCAACTTTTCCATGTCTCTTTGTGATGTCACTAATGCCTGCTGCGGAAATCGTTATCACAACCCATAACAACAACCAAAAGGTACAAAACAGTACTAATGTTGTAATAAACTGGGATTAAACTTTCACATGTTCAAAAATAAAATCTGATACTGTGGTTTTCAGGAGCAGCTTTAGCAGACAAGCACTTGGAGTGATAAAAACAGAAAAGTGGAAGTAGCTGCAGCTTTAATTTACTCATTTACGGTGCATTTTTTCTGTCTTTTAATGAAACAATGCTAAGAGTTTCCAGTCTGTGCTAATGTAAGCTTCACACGCCGCTCTTGGTGCATTGTGGGTCCCATTGCAAACATTCCTAAAGTGTCGCACTGTTCCTTCAAACCCTTTGGGCTTTAAAACCCACACACTGTAGATTTTTTAAAGCTTTCACCATCAAATATTTGTACAGCTGTGTACTGACGGTTGCATAAGTTAACCAGCAACCATCAAAATATCATTAACAGTAATTGAAACTCTCTGTGGATCTCTGCCCTCTAGGTGTTAGGGCCGTCAGTGTTAGTTATGTAAAGGAGGACATGATGACAGTAAATGATTGTGTACGTGGTGTGTGCGTCTGTGTGTCTCTCACTGAATGTGTGTGTGTGTGTCTGAAAGGTGAACGTGGACTCTAGCTTGGACAGTTCGCGACCCAGCGGGGACATTGGCGCTCCGGCTGGGTAGGTAATGATATCAGATGCCACACTCCACAACAACAGGTGCCTTGGCACTGCCACCTTCTACCTCCACGCTGTGTCAATGACATCAACACCGACCCACTGGTTAATTATAGATCACCAATCCTCTGCTCTGCACTGTTCAGCCATGAGAGGAGCAAGAGGGTATGAGGGGAGATGTTCTAGTGAAGCAGGATGACAGGTTTGTTGCAGATCATGACACCACAAGTTTCTTTTGTTTGTTTTTTTTTTACTTTTTTGTAATCATTTCACTGCATCCACAGAAAGTCATATCTCAGCATCAACAAGAATCCTGGCTTTATTGTAGTGTTTTTGTCTGAATCTTATTTATCTTATGCATATTTACTTGCCTTTTCTTGTGTTCTTTTCTTATTTCAAACATTAGTTTTACTTCATTTTATTTATTTTAATATTGTTTGTACAGAACTTAGGTCATGCTCAAGTTGCATTTAAATGTTGTCGATTAGGTTGACTCGAATTTGAATGTCATCGTAACATGTCACTGTAACATGTTATACACCCAACAACCCAACCACTGGATTGGTGACAAGTTCATGTTTTTGATTTTTATAACGTAATAAATGCAATAACACAATCTGAGGTGTTATTGAAAATAAACTCGACAAGGGAATTACAATTGACTTTCACCTCGGCCTCGTCTGTTATTTTCATAGATCACACCGCTTTATTGTTTATTATCTCCTTTAAACATTCACCATTTTCAATCACGGACACTAAAACTGGAGATTATTTGTTTGTACATGTATTTGTAAGTACATGTATAAATCATGAAGACTTCACTGCAAGAAATGTGAATGATATGTTAAATGTTGCTTTTTCCATTCACTACTGCGCCACTCGCACCCCCTCCCTGCCTTTTTTCCATGAAGGACATATGATTTTTGTTGTCTTGTACCTCATATGCTCAGAAGCCTTGTGACTAATTCAGTAGAAGTGCTCAGCTCCGGGGTGGAGATTGGGAGCAGATTTAGGTGCAGCATTTGGATGACCATATGGAACTCTTTGTGGCGCCAAGAGACCATGCAGCTTGGAAACCTGATCACCATCTCCCTGGTGACAGCTGGAGCCTCTACACCATCAGAACATTTGTAGACTTCTAATTTGTCATAACCACCTCCTGTGGCAAAGAAATATGCTGCAAAAATTAGGTAAGCAAAGTTTGGAATTTCTGGGACAGAGCGAAATTTTGGGAGCGGAGCCAGATAGAAGAGTGTTAGAGAGTGCAGGAGTCTCATCTCACGCTTACATAACTCTCTCTATCTTATTGACTGATTAGCTGATGATCTCGGTTCAAATTATGTCCACGTTTTCACACCCAAAAAAGAAGAACGGCCCAGTAATGACCCCGAGTGAACGTCCACAACCACGGCAGTATTTTCTCATGTTTCTGCTATTCTCAGAATACTCAGAGACACTTCTCTCAGCGTCCCCCGGAGGCATGAGAGGGGTCGTCCTTGCCCCCTGTCCAGTCATAATTTCACAAGTGTGTGTATGAGTGTGTTTCTGTGTCTGCGTGAGCAGTTCATGTGCATGTACCTCTGCACCTAGTGGCTGTCAGTCAAGCACAGGCTCCCTCGCTCTCTCCCTCTCTCTCCCTCCAGTCTCTGAAGAGAGTTGCCTGTTACAGTAGCTTGTCAGTAAATATATCCCATTAATATTTCATACAACTGTTTTCTGTTGCAGCTGTCTCTCTGTGTACCTTGTTGTTTCTCCCCATTTGTCTGAATGGACCATGTACCTTATGCTCATCAACCAGAAAATCCCCCCC
>OMNW01004922.1:31202-42320 GCA_900303245.1 Selene dorsalis | reverse complement strand
GACAAGAGGCATTTAAAACCTAAATAATAAAAATATTCGAAGTCTTCATACCATTAAACAGCATCATTGTGTTTACATTTATAGCTCCCCAAATTCTGGCAAAGCTCCATCCATCCATCCATCCATCCATCCATCCATCCATCCATCCATTAGATATGTACTATTTAGCCATAAAATATAAAGGACAACTAGGCAAAATTAATTTTCTGAAATGTGATGGTGGTGGGCATAGAATGCAGATTGCCATCTAACAGGAGGGCTTGGTGCAATGCATTATGGGCCAAAAGAGTGCTGTGTAAATCTTATGGGTGTGGGCAGGTGGCAACCAGAGCAGGTGTAGGTGAGAGTGATGTTAAAAGCACAGGCCTGTGCGTACCACTAACCTACATGCCATCTATTATCATTATTAGTACAACGTCCAATAGAATGTTGGGGTCAAACTGAAGGTTAATGAGCTGTGGAACTGAACGGGGTAAATTTAATTATTTTTAAGAAATACTGGCAGTGCCAAGGCAGTGTTTCACAGAAACCAGTGAGTGCTGCCAGTTAAGATGTGTGCTCTGCAAGTAAATGACATTGGAAGCTAAACACACTCAGCATGAAATTACACACTGAACACTGACTACATTCAAGCAGAATTTACCGAAGCATCCAAGATGTTTAAGGGACACAGGCAGCATCCTCGGAGTAACAATTACTGATACAGAGGCCCTTTCAATGCCGCAGGGAAGAAATTAAAGACAGGGAAGGTGTGTGTGGGGAGGCATTAGTCCACAGTGGAAGTGTACCTTGGGAAATGAAGGCAGAGTAGACTGCAAAGGTGTTTTGTAAGTGGAGAGAAAACATGTTGATACTGGATTTGGCCCTGGGGAGGCCCCAAGGTCCACATCAGTGAACACTGGTGATAATTGCAGAATCACATATACAAGCCTACAGATGAACACTTGAAAGGGTGAGGAGGAAATGTTTGTGAACATGTCACCTTCACATACTGAAATAAACACAGAAACATGTTTGCCTCAGGCGTATTTACTGTGGACCTTGGGCCAGCTAACCTCTCCTGGCAGTAATCGTACACACACACACAGCCTAAAGCTCCCAAATGAGCGCTCAGTCTTAACAATGACTGATGCCTCACCTCACTACCTGCCACTCAACCATTCCTCTGTAAGCCTCAGGGTGTGTGAGATGGTGTGTGTATGTGTGTGTGTGTGTGTGTCTTTTATTTCCCATGTTAACCAACCCTGGCATGAGGTAATACTTTGTCATGTTCATGTTCTTGACATACTGTTGCAGCTGTACAGTCCCTCTCTCACGGCAGTGATTCTGACACCTGTGTGTGTATTCTCAAAGCTGATGAATATGTCTCTGTCTACGTCTGTTTTAAAAAGCATTATACCTTTTCTAGCAGCAAATGAGAGCCTATATAATGCATCAACTCTGCAGTGTTCCTCTTAAATTTGGCATATTCACATGAAGATTTTTCTACTGTACCACAGTGTTGTTTTCACTTTCACTGCTGTCACTTCTTTACACATTTTTTCCAATTCAGGCAGTATATGTCTTTATGTGGGTGGTCTCACAGCACCAGCCTCTCCTTACTCCCTGATGATAACTACAGCAATAACAAATAAGCCAGTGTATAGTCTAGGAGAGTATAAGAGTTTCCCTCTACGACCTGTGTTAGACGTCTACTGGAGGTGTGTGGATTGTTCCTTTAGTAAACCAGTCACTCAAATCTGTCTCTAGCTTAGCATTTTTAGGGAATGTGGATAAAGTCAGCATATGAATCCAGCAGCAAGATTTTGACAGCCATCACACACCTAAATCACGGTGTAATGCTGCAACAGAGAATAGCTGAATGGGTATAAACTCCAAAATACAAAAATAAAAAAATGTAAAATACAAGCTGTTGCCGAGCTACAGCAGAAGCACTAAATGTGTTTCCTTACAGCCTCAGATTTACTTGTTTGCACACAGACTGCTGCGAACACCGTGTAGTTCTTCAATACATATGTGGTTGATCGTTGTTGGCGTATTCCAGGCATGAGCATTATGAAAATCTAAATGGTTACATCCAAGCATGTGTTCTTTTAAAGAACCTCCTCATGCAGGTTTTTTTCCATCTCATGCACATTTGGAATCCTTAAAGAGGAGTGATGCAAGATTTTTACCATAATTAAACAGCTTCAGAATAATTGCAATGGTTAAATGGCTTGTTATGGGAAGAATGGAGCTCTCTGCCCTCCCCTTAGCATCTCCTGGCCGAAAACCGACCTTACAAGATCAGCGCCGTCTTGAGAGAAACATGGACTACTTTACAGCACTATGACACAAACATGCCCCGTAATGTCTTGTTTATGACAGATAACACTACACAAATATACATATCATAAAAGTTATATGATAATGTCACCCACCTCTGTAGACATCGCAAGATTTTAGTGAAAAGCGAATTTAACAAACTAGTGGGTGCATGGATGTCTGCATCAGCACCTTGTGCACACCGTGCCTTCATCACACACTGTATATTTGTGAATGCAAAAAGTAACGCTGGCTCTCTGGTAGTTACACAAGAACTCATTAGTGGTTGAGATATTTTCTCATGATAGGCTGATCTCATTATTTTATTATTCCAAATAGCTTTATGAGGAACAGCAATTTTGTGCTGATTCAGACAGCCCACACTAGAATGATCATCATTAGATTTCAATATAGTGATCAAAGCTCATGCCAGTAACCTTGATGTGTCAGATTGGTTGATTGCTCAGCCTTGATTTAACAATTGCTCTGGTTGTGGCATTGACACTCAAACATTTACGGCATATCAGCTGGCCAACCTGCGACATGCTGCATAAATCACTGCATATATAATAATTTCAAACTATATCTACAGTTAATACATAACTGTGTGCAATTGATTTATTGAAAGTCTGAACTTTTTCAATGACTAGCAATGAGCATTTTTCTTTCTGGGTTTCATATTCATGCTTTTTCTTCCTGCTTCCTCTGTAAGTCCTTTTGAGACAAGGTAGTAATTTTGCCCCTGTCCATGTGATTGAAATGATGTATCTTTTCATCTGCAGCCAAAATCCCTGCTCCTGCCACCAGCCCGTTCGCTACATATAGAGTATTAGACTTTAATATGAGGTGTATCCCACCATGAAGGGGCATTTTCATTTGTCATTATGTGCACTGCTGCAGGCTATGTCCCCTTGTCCAGCAATGACAAGTTAATAGACTGCTTTGCACAGTGGGGCTAAACAGGGACTCACATCCATTATTAATATCAGTCATTTAATTTTCCCCAAATTGCTATGATCATTGAAATTATTGCAATATGACTCAATTTGTCAACAACACTATAATTTAATATCGAATTATGCCACGATGACAAGGTAATCATGATCTGGTAATTATTACCTGATCTTGCTATGGCAGGCAAACAATTGCCTGTGTTTTTGTCAGTTACAGAAATCAATGCCTCTTTATTGTGGCTTTGGTGCAAACACAAAGGCCGATTTAGCAGATTTTAACATTGATTAGTGAATGTTGTTGCGCTACAGGGGCACATTTGCCTTCATGTTTATTAATATTCACTTCAGTGCTTTTCCTTCCTGATTTGTCTTATGGTTGTCTGATGGACCTTCCTCAAAGCAAAAGCAAGTCTTTCTTCATAACCTCCTTTTACTCCTACCACAACATGTTTTTTTGGCATCCTGTAAGATCACTGCAGCTACAGCCCCTCTTGCAGTGGCCTATCCCTTCCTCCAAGTATCCATCTGTTGCTTCATGATACCCCCAGGCTAACTCTGTCTAAAGGCCCTCCTTTGTCAGCCCCACAGGATCCCTCACTGCAGGTGTCCACCAGCAGGCTCTAAGTCACAAAATCGACTGTAAACGTGTGTGTGTGTGTGTGTGTGTGAGGACTTCCAAGAGATTGAAACCCATGGCTGCTGCGGTAACGGACTAGGTCCATGCGGCACATGCTCTAGCAAGTGTGTGTTGTATTTTGTCTGATGATTTCTTCAGTACTGCCATGCAACTATGTTTTGAATTTTGAAATTCACCCTGTTGGATTACATGTGCCCACCTTCCTCCAAGAGGCATGAGAAGACCTTACTCCAAGGGCATCCCAGGCCATGCTCACTCTACCGGGTCTGTCTGGCAGCCTCCCCCAACATCTGATCCAAAAAAATATAATAATTATGCTTACCTACATGCTGATTTGCAGAGTGTTACATTCATTTCTGTCCAACAACCCTGCAGAAAATGTTCAAAAATCTATCCATATACTGACATGGGAGATGTACATAATTATAAGCAGATAAGGGGCTTGTTGCGCCATTTTCCCTCCTGTCTATTCAACCTCCAGCTCATGTGGCATAACCTTTATTCCCTGATAACATTTAGTTTGTCATTTCCTTTCAGCAAGCCAGCTATCATGTGCCCCAGCATAGCTATCATTTACAGAGACTGCGGAGTGACATTGGAATGACAAGCTAATATTCGTCTTTTCAGACTTCATCTTGTCCTGTCCGTCAACTCCCCCAAACCGCAGTCTCTGCTGCCACTCATGACATGAAGTCAGCTCAAGATCACAATCAACGAAATATTAGGGTGGGACAGTTTTCAGCCTGGTTGATAATCAACTGTGCGCCTTCTGTCAACAAGAGACAAGGAAGTCCAGTTGAGTCTAGTTTAGCCAAATCAGCTCAGATGTGTGCATTATATTCAAATATGGTCAAACTTGAGATGATGATTCAGTCAAGGTCCAGATTCGGGCACTTAAGTCTTTTTGTAATGACAATTATGATGATTTAAAACAAACATGTGCTGCAGCAGGCAACACAACATGGCAGCACGCAACATGTGCCCTACAGACTATGCTGTTATGAACCTGCAGTAAAGCCAATTGCATCTTTACATTATCCCACCTCCTGCACAGTGCATTTATCTGTTCACTGTATCTGCCTTCCTGTCCCTCATCCCCTTGACAAGTAAATCATTTCCTCTCCTGCTGTGACAGCACAATCCCGATGTCTGTCACTTCTACAGGCCAGGCAGGGCCACACACACACACACACACACACACACAAACACAGAACATACTCACATATCCACACAAGCACAAACAGGCAATCACATTACACACACGCCAGCATCTACACACACACACACACACACACTTATTGTCAGAGGGGATTCTCGCCCACTCAAGGGCAGAGCGGTGACACCTCATCATGAGCCAAATGAAGCAAGAGTGGCAAGGAGAGGAGGAGGTAAAGAGGAGAGATGGAGGGATGGATGGAGCGGAACGAGGGAGCAATATGGAGGTGGCTGAGTGGAGCTATACGCCAGCGAGGCAACCGGCACCAGTCGCCAGCTTTCAGGGGCATGAAATAGGCTCGGAGGAAATGTGGAGGGCCTGAGACAGAGGGGAAAAGTGAGGGCGGGGATGCCTGGGAAAGTCAAGAATGATGAGAGAAAAACTTGTGAGAGAGGAGAATATTTTGTTCCTGGTTCTACAAAACTCTGTGAAGGGATATACTGCCATAGTTTCAAGTCGGGTTCATGTGTGTAAGTTGACAGAGCAGAGGGACGTTTGCTCAGTCATAGTAAAACACAGGATTACTGTGTGACCTTTTGTGAACTGTAATTGATTATTTGATGATTTACTGCGGCATTCCTGAACCATTTTTTTTTAAAACAGTTTTTTAACATTCTGTTTTCTGTTTTTGCAGTAATGTGTGGCTGAGTATTTTATGCTGAAAATTGAGAGATGGGGTGAAAACAGAAAAAAAAAATTATCTTTTATGTTCATGAGCCAGACTGTGAGAGATGGAGCAGGTGAAAGACAGGATGTTCCTCTTTCACATTCCCGTTCACATTAACATGCTTTCCACATCATGGGTCTTCTCTAATTCACTTGGATTACATTCACACCTGATATTGAAATATGTCCGCTATATACACACTGAAATTGGATTTCTCTGTCATGTGCTGAAATGCAGATGTCACTTCCTTTATAATATCCCCATCCCGTAAAAGTGCCTGTAAAAGCTCATGCTGCAATATCCAGACAAGGCATTTTTGACAGTGTCCTACCTGATGTTTGTCTGATTTGCATCACTGATTGTATTCAATATGTAGGCCTATTTAAGTATTGATATTCATTCACACAGTGATTTGAATGAACATTCACATGGTTCGATCACGCTTTGCAAGAACATGGGGTTGTTAATGTGGGCAGATTCCCGCTTCGTTTCCGCTAGGGATTGGATTGTTGAATCTCACATGCATTTAATAGGCATTTATATCTGCATTTATTGCAATTACACTCTGATCTTCCAATTTGGGCTCATGTTAATTCTAAATGAAAAAGGTGACATGGAGGAAGAGAAAGTGAGATTATGAATTGTCAAAATAAAGAGCAATAAGGTGTGAATATATTAAGAGACATGAAGGCGATTGGGACAAGGTCCTTGTCACTGTCTGTCTCTGTCATTTAGAAGTGAGGGAGTGAAGGATGGAGAGAGGTGGTGTGATGGAGAGGAGGACAGAGGGCTGTGTTTCACCTCAGAGATCCACAGATGGAGAGTAATGATAATGCAGCAATAGACAGAGGACAGAGAGAGGAATGAGGACAGGAAAGAAAAAAGAGTGAATGAGGTACAGAAAATTTTTAGATAATGCTGATACAAAGGCTGAGCTGAGTCTGAGAACAAGAGTCCAAGACAGGCACAAAAGCGAGGGCCAGAATTAGCAGAACAGCTCATTAAACCAAAATGGTGGAGACAGAAAACGAATAATGCTTCCTTAAACTTGTAAAACTGACACAACAATGACAGCTATCATCATCCCTAGACATAAACCCCGGAGATTTGTAAAGGCTTGCTGGGCTGCTTGCCAAATTCAAGTCTGATTTTATCAGCCAAATTGACTGAGACATTGTAAACTGACAGCTGGAATAAGCATGTGCCTTCCATCTAGCTCGCCACCCTCTTCATTGCTGTTAGGAAAATGCAGTCTGCTTCCACATATGTTATTTGGATAATGATCAATCTGATCATCACCTCCACATTTGCAGCTGTTATTTATATGTGCCTCTCCACTGTTTTTATTGTGATCCGACTGCAGGGATGGGATACCAAAAGATGAGCACAGTTACACTTTCCTTACTGAGTATGAAGGCTATAGGAGAAGTGATGCATTAATTCTTCAGTGACTCACAAACGTCAGATGGAGGCTTCTACCCAGGGTGTTCTCACAAATAAGAACACAAAGTACTGAGAACACACACTTCTGGTTGAGATCACACCACCCACTGAGGTGATCTGGTGTCAGACTGCTTCACATTTTGATGCAGACACAGCTGTGTGTGTTTGTGTCCCTTTTCTAACAAAGATAACCAGATACAAATTACATTTTAATGGCATGTTTGTTTTTCTGGGTGAATTAATTTGGCACATGACATGAATATACATCACACTGAAATAACATTTCAGTGACTTGCTCTCGCATGGTTTTTCACTTACAGCTGGAAACATCTAATCTCAAAACTGTCAAATCACATTGATTAGTTTCCAGAAAAAAAATAAAAATAAATAACTACTACGCTTACCAATAATTGCTTGCATCATTTTGCATAATTTCAGGCTTCAAATAATCTCAAAATGTGATAAATGAACACGAGTGGAGCTTTGAGTGAGTTGATGAGTGAGTCCTTTTTTTTCTGGCTGTTTTAGGGTCTGATCTGTTTATTTTCAAGCTCCATTGGCTGTTTTTATTTTTTAAATGAAGTTAAACACACAGAGTGTATCGCAGGACAACAGACTCTGGTAATGTTATGATGAGCACTTAGTCACTAATTTATGTGGCATTGACCACATGAATGTTGAAACATGCTGAATATGGAGGAGATGAGGATCTTTTATATAATATGTCGGCCCTCCACTGTAACAACAACTAGTAGATGGATTGGTATGAAATCAAAGCATAACTGATGCTGACTCATTGCCCTGAGTTTTGCTCCAGTGCCAGATGATAATGGGAGTTTGGGTTTTGACCTCATATCTCAGACATCATTGGAAAGACTGATATAGCACAGACATTTACTGTATGTAACCATCAAAATGAATTATTTTTGAATTTCCATCATTGTCAGCTGTAATGCTAATTTAATGAGCATGCACTGGCAATTAGCTAAGGTGGTAAAAATCCAAACTGCTAAATATGAGCATGTGAACATTGTCATTGTGATGTTAGCATGCTGACATGCTGACGTTTTCAAAGCACTGCTGTGTCTGTACTTTAGTCCTGTCTGCCTGTGTTTTCCTTTCTTTTTGTATGAACGCCTGGCTTTATTTTATTTTATTGTCTAAAGAATGTCTATTTTCTTTTAATGTGTTCTGAGCCACACCAAAGAGGATTTTCTGTGACAAACAAACAATAAAGTTTTTCTAATCTAATCTAAACTAATCGAATCTCATCTCATCTATAAATCCACAAACTGTTGGCAGGGCTGCAGACTCTCATAAACACAACAGTGTGTGGGTGATATTGATTGATGATGTGGTTTTTTATCATGCAGAACATCCTAAGTTTGACCCGCTCTCTGACCTGATGGTAGTGGGTGTTAGCCAGTGGTACTGAGCTGTTGTTCTTTCAAAGAGGGGAAGCTCATTTTCGGCCTACATCATAAAATTTTTCTATTTATTTACCCCCCTGTTTACAGTATGAATGAATTAACAAACTAACCAAACTATATTAAACTCAAAGAAATGTGAGAATTATGTTAAACGGAAACAAAGAAATGCTATAATTGTGTTTTATTTCTAGTGTATGATATGTACAGTACCTTTACTCTTTAGACAGATCCTCTAATCATCTTGCAGAAACCCAGTGTGCAGGTCCGCCCACTGGTCCATTCACACCAAGAGACTCTGAGCGTCCGTGGGAAGGACAAAATTGCAGCATTATCCAATGACTGTTTAGTTTTGCTGCAGTGAAAAAACAATTCTGTGCGGCCCCATTGAAGTCCATGGATACTGAGCCTCAGTTTAATGCACTGTGATGCTACGGGAATGTATGAGAAGAAATCACGTCAGTCCACCTGTGATAAGAAGCTGATTCTGAACGAGCAATCATCTCTAGTGTCAGCACAGACGCTGTCATTGTTCTCCTGTTGTGCTGACATAATTTATGCCATGTGTGTGCATGTGTGGAGAGATGATAGAGTTTAACAGAACAGTAACAGAGAAACTGTAACACAAACAGCTTGATTCTTGTACTCTGGCTGTACATCTGCGCTTGTTTGCTTGAAATTAGCTTTACATTGTACAAGCCACAAAAGAAGATGGGCATTGCCTTTCATTCTTAAAATTGAAAAGTGCAGTGTGGGAAAATAACTTATTCCCTTTTCCTTTTGAAATGAAAGAGACTTATTTAGATTTTGTGTTGTTGATGTTATTTTTTTTCCTTTTTGTGGAGATTCTCTTGATCTTGTCCTTTTACCTGCTTTTGATGCTTAGTGTGTTCGTCTGTGCAGTGTGTTTGTGTGGCAGTGTCAAACTTTGTCTGTCTGTGGGCATATGCCTGCATCTCGATGGTTTGATGTCAGCTGTTTGTTCTGTTTGTACAGGCTGAGCTTTTTGTATCGACTCTACTCTTTCTATCTTTTCACAGCATGCTGCTACCACATTTGAGCTTACAAAGACCACAGGCGTTCTTGAATCAAAATCTCCAGTCATCTATGATTGTACAACACCAGAGCCTGACTCTTTGTCCCAAGGTCACCCAAGCTTGTCTAGAAAAAACATAGGCGGGAGTGGGGTAAGTTGAGCATATGGGCAAATTGAGCCACCCGTTGTTGCTAGGAAACCATAAGAAAAATCGAGCATGTGACCAAATATTTAGGAGGAACGTTCCTGAGAAGAGGTAAAGCTGTTTATGGTAAGCCAAGCTTTACTTTCAAAGAGAAAGATGAGGGATTCTTCCCAAGATAAAATGTAATCACAAAACTTCCCAAACTACACTGAGTTGGTGGCTCAGCGAGAAGATCCCAGCTGTTTGTGTTCCACTGCAACCTGGAGAGGTGGAATATTGAGTAAAGGGGGAGGTGGGAGATGGATGGAAGGGAAGGAGGGGGGTGGCTCAACTTACCCCGCTCCTATGCTCAATTTACCCCATACACGGGGCAAGTTGTGCCACGAGACCACTTACTTTAATAATATAGCATGTCCAAAAAAAGGGTTTACACTCACTCTGTCTGTTTGTAGAGATGCACAACATCCTGAAATATCTGAAGATATATTAGTTCACAACAAAACTATAATTGTCTTGATGTACTGATCCTGAATATCCTGAATAATATATGATCCTGAAAAGTGGCGCATCTTCCCCCACTCTCCCCTACCTGTGCAAGGTTTTTTTTTCCCGTCAGCTGCAAGAGCAGCCGATGAAGATTTGTGGTTGAACGATACTTGACTTAGAAGTCGACATGGAATAAACTGTGATTGCGCTGACTGACTGGCAAACTCAAGGAGGAAAAGTAAGTGTACACATCAAGAGTGATTTGTATAGGAGAAGATACACTTAAAGAAATGCAACATACATTTATACCTATATTTATCTTCCAATTACACAGACATGAGCACTTCACATATAGATTTCACACATGAGCCAAATGTCAGTTTACATTTCGTTGCAGTATCATCCTCATTAAATTGCATTCCAAATCTGGCTAATGATGACAGTTTTCTACCAGGCTGAAATAAATAAATAAATAAAGGTTTGCATGAGGCACGTGACATTATTTTCTATACAGAGTTTATTGGTAAACGAAGGTTCAGTCAGTGTATCCAGGTCTGTTTTAAAAGGCTAAAGAAGGCAACTTTTCAGCAAATAAACGACACAAAACAAACTTTATCATTTCAATCTAAATCCTTCATTAGACTACACAATTCAACAGTGTTAAAGTTTAGTTTTAATGAGGCTCAGTGTGTGTGTGTGTGTGTGTGTGTGTGTGTGTGTGTGCATGCGTGTGTGTGTGTCTGTGTGTGTGTGTGTGTGTGTCTCAAGAGTCTGTTTATGTTCATATTAGCCTTAACACACCAG
>OMNW01004922.1:11039-25993 GCA_900303245.1 Selene dorsalis | reverse complement strand
GGGCTTCCCCCCCCCCCCCCCCCCCCCCCCCCCCCCCCCCCCCCCCCCTGCTGCTGTCCTGCATTAAAAGAGCTTTTCAGGAAACTGTGAAAAAGAAAAGATGTTTGATCAAAGGAATTGTTTGGACAAGACCTGTCAGCCCAAATCACTGATGACTGCCGCATATACATATGCTGTCAAGTGCACCCAGACAGACACACACACGCTCACACACATAAATAAGTATAATGCACCGACACACACTTTGACATTTCACATTCTCCTTTTTTTCCTCTTCCCTTTTTGATGGAGGGAGATTCAGAGATTAGCCTCAGGCGCTTTCTCTCTTTCAACACTCCCACTCATTCCCTCTGTCCCCCATCCCCCACCCCCCAGTTTCCTCCTCCTTTCTCCGTCTATCTGTCTGAGTGACACTGTGATAGACTTTGTCAATTTAACTCCATGCACCAAGAAGCTGACACAAGAGTTTCTCATATGCACATGCACATGAGCGCACCTCGACACCCTGCATGTGTTTATGTGGGTGTGTGTCGCATGAGACCACGATGATCCAGTCTGAAATCTGGCATCTCTAGGGCCAGACTCTCATCCGGTTTGGCTTTCATCTCCCTCTTCTGCTGTTCCTCCTCTCTCTCCTTCTGTTCCTCAGGGACAGAGCTTCCACCTCTCATTTCTTTAATTATGCTTTTTAATTCCAACAAGCCCCAAGCAGTGTTTTCTGGATTTATTAGTCTGACATGCAACATGGAGAAAAGAGATATGTTGTTCAGTACACTTTTTTGTTGTGTTCTTAATTAAAAAATAAAGAAATAAAAATTATTTTGGGCCGTCAACTACTGACATTTTTCACTCTGGAGAGACGCCGTCAACATAGCTGAGAGTGTTTGCATATTAAATATCATATTTTTACCCCTCATAGGCTACAAATGGCTCCAGGTCTTGAGTGCTTTAATTCACTTCTAGGTTGGGAAGCGTTTCTTTACACCAGCTAAAAAGATTCCAGCAAAAACACTGAAGTAATGAATCCAGGACTATCTGTCATCTTGGACTTGTCTTCACCACCCCCACCACCACTCCTTCTCTCCTCCTCTTCCTCTTCCTCTTCCTCCTCCTTCTCCCATTCTGATTAATATTCTGCTCACTTCAGCTAAAAAAAACCCCACACCCAGTAACCTCCACTCACAGTATAGACACTCCAAAATTTAATACCAACAAGAGCAGCTAGCTCACTGCACACACACACACACACACACACAAACACATATATACATACACATATACACATAACTTACAAACCGAATGAAAGGCATAAGTAAGGTTATCTGTCAGGGCATCAGTTTGTGTAATTATACACACCATTTTGATTACTTATCTTTTATTTTTGTTTCTTTGATCAGTATAAGACATAACACAGACCCTGGGCCCAAACTGAACTGTGCTTGGCTACCAAGGTGCTCTGCTATTGTGACTTATAATGAGCTGTTTTCTTTTTGTAACAGAGAAGAGCAGAGTTTCAGGTTAACTTTAGCACTCTATTTGGGTCTACATGACAGCTGTGTTCTATCTACATTACAAACAGGGTGGGAAAACCTGTGTCTAACTGATTAAAGATGTCAGCGTCATGCAGACAGACAGTTTAAAACAAAGTTCCTGCAGTCGCACAGGTAGATGGGATTGGACCATTTCTAGATCAACCTGGGCCTCATACTGAGAGTCTGTGTCTCACTGCTAATTCTGAAGTAGGACGTAGGCATGTTAAGAACAAATGCTAAGACAGATATTATTCATTTTGATGTGGTGAACTACTTTGCACTGACTCCAACTTGGCGTTCGTTAGGGAGTGTTAGGATGATATGGCAGATGTTGCGTCCTCTCTGGCCTTCACCAGAATAAGACAGCTGAGTCTGTGGTGTAAAAAGGGACACGAGGGAGCAGTGTAACTCGGCTGCTGACTAAGATCTTTGCATATAAGTAGCTGTTTTGGAAGACACATTAATTCAGAGTCCTTCATGAGGAGGTAGTTCATGAAGAGGTGAGTACATTTATCATGAATGCTTTCTTTTTAATTAGGTGTATACACCAACTCTGTGTCAGCATGGCTTTGTTTCTGGTTGCTGGCTTACGAAGCGGACCCCAAGGCTTTGTTTCAGGAAATGTAAGCCAGGCAGTGACTATTGGCAATCACCATGTTGTCAAACTGATTTCAAGCATATGATGGCAAATGGATCAATTTGTTTTTAAAAAGAGGCTCACCTGTGTCATCCGGGTGCTATTTCAGGGGTAATTAAGAAGGATATGGCTTCAAATGACAAAGTGAATCCTCTTCTCGTTAAAACAACATCTCTATAGTGGGAGGAAGCAGTCCCTCTGCAGCGAGCACACTTCACAGATGTTGGGGATCAGGGAAAGCACGCAATAAAGCTTGACTAAATTAAAATCAATCCAAACTCAGGCTGCTGCTTCTCACCTCCCAAACGCGTTCTCTCAGACCTGTAAAGCTCTTTCTCCATTGCAACCTTCATCTTCGATCTCCCCATCCCCCCCACTGCCTCTCTTTGGCCTGCCCTGTTACTATTCCAGCTGTGAAGATTGAAGCAAGGCCTTCTGCTCATGGCCCCATTCACCATTCGCTCCTCTTGAGAAAGTGAAGAGGGAGGAAGAGAGATGAAAAGGAAGACAGCAGGGTTTTGTGTAACACTGTGCCATGGTCTCAGTGCTGTGATGGCCTAATGATTTTCCACTGATCACAACCAAGTAGGTGCAAATAATTTTCCTGAAGTAAAGGAAAGTAAGAGTAAACGAAGCATGGAATTGAATCAGATGTTAAAAAAATGTACACTGTAGACTACAAAATGTTTACTTTTGGGTGAGAAAAACCTTTATTTGGAAAAACTGCGTAAAACATTACCACATTGTCAATACAGTGGCATTTCTGATATTTCATGATAACACTGACACCGGCATATAATGTATATCAGCTCAGTTGTAACAAGCACCTGTGGCACAGGAACATCAAAGATATATTTTATGAGCATTACCCACAATGCAACTTGACAGAGCACTGTTTGTTTGAGAGACTTTGTGTATGTTGTGCTAGCAGTGGCTAATGGAGCCTCAAACAGAGAGGAGTAGCAGACTATGGAGGTCTCATAAGCTCATTCCCTGTGGAACCACAAAAAAGGCAAGATCTGTTTTCCACATATACAGAAAAGATGTGTAATGTGGGACTTCTCCTTTAATGTGAAAACTTAGCTTAACCAATTCAGATGAATAAGAACTGTAAAGCAGACACATGTACACACAAAAATAAATCACAAGGATAAAAGAGAAACACCATCTCCCTTTTGCCTTTACTACCAGTGCTGTTCCTGTGTGTGTGTCTGTGTGTGTGTGTGTCTACCTGCTGTCAGTCTCTTTCTTGTCGTGTGACTTGACTTCAGGTGGGTGTTGTGTTTTTTTTGTTTTGTTTTGTTTTGTTTTGTTTTTTTTGTCTGAGCTGAGATGAAAGATGTGGAAGCTTTACACTGATCTGCTCTGCAGGGGGACAACAGACCATCTGATATTGATTTCAGGGGCGGATGTTGATACCGACTTTAGGGAGTGAAAATTTCACATAGATCGACCAAATTCTTAAATGATATATTGATATATAGGCCTTACATAAACAACACATTCTTTATTCTACAATTTTCTAAAATTATGTGTGTGTATGTGTATGTGTGTGAGTGTTTACATCTAGTATGAGCATGTGTAGCAGATTATAGTCTTTTACCCATCACTGGGCTCATAGCACCCGTGGGCTCAGTTACTGATCCTGGTTCTTTTCACTGTTGGCTGGTAACAACACATCACAATAGCCTGTTTTGTCAACGGCTTACTTATCTTTTAGTCGCAAAACCTGCCACTCACACTCACTCAACTGTTGTCACACTAAATTTATTCAATTTCCATGATGACACATTGGTCAGAACTGTATCCTTATGCTGCAGTGAGTCAGTGGTTTTGGGATGATAATCATGTCTGTTCAAAAATTTGTGGCCAATGTTACACACACACACACACACACACATACACACACACACACTTGTAACATTTTGGCCAACCGTAGATATCTTTAAACGTCACACAGCTCCAAACACGAGCAGTGTAACAGGGTATGGTACAACTCTCAAATTAATACAAAGGTTATTTAATGCATTGTGTGAAGCTTAGACAACAGATTTCAACGTTCTGGCATGAACTGTTTTGCATTTGTTTGTACAAATAAAAAATAAAAGTTAGTTGAAACTCAGCTCAGATTGCTATGATGGAAAAAAACAAAACAATCATCTGTCCAAACAATGAAATAACCTGAGAGGAAGACACATGGCTGCATCAATAAATGTATTTTTTCTGATATCCAGTTAAAAACAACATGAGGTCATGAGGCTACAGACTCTGAATTATTATTCTTGTAAATAATGACAAGTTTATAACCTTTTTAACAGTTCTTTCTAGGGCTAACCTGACCAAAGATTTCCTTGGTTGACCAGTAGGCGTCATCTAGGACCATTAGTTGACTAATTGTCACAGATTATGATACACACATATATATTAGGGAGCAACAAGACAGTCTGAATTCCAGGGCTGAGAAAGAATGTTAGGTAATATTGTTAACAGTTTGCTACATTATAGAGAAATACAAAGCAACGAGCTTAATAAACAGTTATTTTTTACAAGCTCACGCACGAAGCCAGCCGCCTGTCAATGACACCTGTGGTGAAGTAGTAATGATTGTGATGTGTCAGAACAACCAGCGAGGAGAGGAGACTGAACCTTAAATTGATTCTTAAGTATAACTGTAACATCTGTTGAACTTGTAACAGCCTCAGCGACTGAATAACTGAACTATCTAACAACCGCGATATCAGGGGAGGCAGGGACCTGCCGTGTAAATAAAAAAAACTGACAGCAAGTGAGTGTCACGACTTCCTGTATCTGGCCCTTGAAATTAAAAGCCCTCTGGCCTTTCGTACACAGTTCAGTCATATTTTGACAAGATATGGCTCCAAATGGTTGTTTTTTTTGTTTTTTGTCAGCGACCAATCAACCAATGAAATTTAGGTTAACTAATAACTTCTTGGTTGACTACCGCTTGGTCGACTATTTAGGGGCTGCCCTAGTTCTTTCATTATCTCAGTCACTTTTAACTGACACAACAAGCAGACTTCATGTAGCAGCTTGAACTGAAATTACTCACTGCAATGATTCATTCACACTTCAACAAATACCCATTAAATGTGTGAGTGTCTTTATCATAACTTGAATTAATGATACACTGGCTAAGAATAACAACAGTGATTGTCAAACGGACAACACACATAGAATAAAGCTTCTTAATAACTTTTTAAACAGTCATAGCCCTATATTAATCTACTTAGACAATTTATAAGTTCATCCTGTTCCAAACTGATTCCTATTTTAGATTGATTGAATTGACCTGAGACCTGGTGGAGACAGAGGCTGACTTGATGATGTAAGTGCAGTCCAAATAGCAATCAGTCAGTGTCTATCTCAATCAGACCATATCCTGTCCATACGCTGACTCCAGGAACTTCTCCTTTCAACTTATCTCTTTCACTTCCCCTTGTCTGCCTGCCAGACTGGAAGAAAGAGCAGTGGACTGGGCAAATGTCTTGGCCTCTACAGGGTATTCAGACATACAGTACACACACACACACACACACACACTGACAAAGCCACAGTTTTTGTTCGGAAACAGTTTCATCTTTAGGCCATTATTTACAGTCTGCTGGTGACAACTCCCTACTCTGTATATGGATCTGATAGGTGTGTGTGTATGCGTGTGTCTGTGTTTGTGTGAGTGATGTGGCTCTCAGCACCGCAACTTTGAGTAGCCTATTGATGTCGGCTCTCTATTTCTTTGTACGCTGGAGACTAGAGTAAGGGCTCTTGGTTAAACTTTCTCTTTACACACATGCATATTATGTAGACTGTGTGGGTGTGTGTGCTTATAAAGCCTGTCGACCCTTTGTAGTGCTTGTAAATAGATTATAACTTACCTTCACTCATTATTCTTCTATTCTGTCGTGCAGAAATGAACAAAATACACTGTAGGAAAGATGTGTTCACAGCAAGAGGCTGATTTTAATCAGTGCTCTTCCTCAGGCTGCACTCAAAAGCCTTGAAGCATATTGTGTCAGCCTAAACATGTCGCTATTTAACAGAGCCACATGTGTTTGCCTTCACAGCTGCCTTTAAGTAGCACATTTAGGTGTCACATACCCTAATGTTTCTCGAATTAACAGGGAGATGTATGAAGGTGTCATCTTGTAGAGGCTGTGGTTGATTAAACACACTTGTTACAAAGAAAATGACAGGCGCTGATGTTGTACAGTAGCCAAGGTATGCAGACACAGTAACAAGTGTTTTTATCCTTAGGCAACATCAGATCATAACCGTTCAGAGTTTAGTCCAACCATGGACAATTCTGCTTAATTTCCTTGCACACCAACTCTAATGGTTGTCGACCTGTTAGTTGCCCCAGGGACCAGAGACTGCATTGATTACATCAGAGATAAATAGATGCATGTAATTGTGTCAAAGGGGCCTAAGATTATCTTCCTTTTAATGTAAACGCACAATGTTCCTTTAAATCTGGTATGGGCCTAGCCTGCCAGGATAAGAGCTATAAAGTAAATGGCAGAATTATCAATCTGCTTAATTATTATTATATAACATTTTTATCAGCGAGTTAGTGTCATCTTTCTAGACCATCCCCATTAGTCCAGTGTCAGAGACACATAATGAGCACACTATATTTGCCTTCTCTGACTGTTGCAGCCAATTAGAAACCTCCATCCCGGCCTTGGTGCAGTATCCCCGTCAGTCAATAGTGTGTGTAAATGTAACTCAGAGCAGAGCAGGCAATTAGTTATACTTAAACAGTATTTTTCAAAACCAAGAACAGAGTGTGCTGAAGAAAACTTGAAGACCGGAGACAGCATGTTCTTTGTTTCTCTCGCTTCAACTGTTTCTCTCTCTCTCTCTCCCAGTGATCATTGTTTCTATTGATGAGCAGAGTGAGTCTCAGTGCGTCAGTAAGATCTCCAGTAAGAACTCCTCTATCGATTATACAGGCTGGATGAGAAGTTGCAGAACAAAAGTGAGAATGAAGGGACGGGGGAGATACAGAGAGAAAGTCGAGAGGATGGTGTGAGGCTGCTGAGCACATAGCCTGACTTCTCTGAGGACAGAATAGTGAACAAGTAATAACTCCTCTCCCTCCCTCTCTATCTCTGTCTCCCTCCCTTCTCTCTTCCATTTTTACTTAGTGAGCAGGAAGAATGACCTGGCTGAATACATCAAAGACCATCCAGGAGTTTGCCTTTTTTTTTTCCCCCGCTGGTCTTTTATTAATGTAAATGAGGAGAGAGGTTAATAAGTGAAGAAGGTGCCAGAGTCAGGAGATGGGAGGGGGAGAGGAGAGGAATTTGGAATCAAACCAAGACCATTTAGATGTTTGTTTGTTTTTTTAAATTATTAATATATATTTTTTCAATTAATGAGTTACATTCACCATGTAAACTGAAACATATGAGTAAGCACACGCTCTGTGCTCATCACTGCAGCCCATAAGAAGGAAATGACCCAAACAAATGGAGGCGGTGCATAAATTTACTTTGTCAGTCATCATCACAACCTTGACCATCAAAAACCGATTAACAAACATGGATGGTCCAATGTAAATGGTGCACCAGCCACCATCAGCACTGTAAACCGCAATAATTGTGTAAATACAAAAAACATTGAAAAAGAAAAACAATTTAGACATAAAAACAAGATAATGACAGTAAATACACTGTTTTGTGGAGAAATGGTAATTTCCTGAGATTTTTTTATGTGACATCTCTGAGTTCTCATCAAAGCTATCTGCTTCCTCCTGTTTGAATGTAACACTCTACAAATCTTCAGATGAATATTTGTTTCCTTGTTGATGCTTTCAAGTGCTCACGCGTGTCGTGATTAATTCATTAAGATTAGCAAAATGATCTAGTACAGAAAGGTAATTTGACAAAAAAATATCCCCAAGTCACATTGATTAATCGGGATACAAAATAAATCCTGCTGCCAAGCTTGTCATTAATTGCAGTGAGAGGTGAAGGAAGAGAAGGAGAAAGAGTGATGAAAGGAGAGTAGATGAGACAAACTGGGTGGAGAGGTGATGAGAGGGGAAGAATCGAAGAGTGGTGATCCAAAGGCAGGAGAGGAGAAGGGTATGAAGAGAGGAGAATAGAAGAGAGGAAACAGGAAGCAAGGGGAGGGTGAGTGGGAACATGAGCCAAAAGAAAGAGAGAGAGAGAGAGAGAAACTGCAGCAGCAATGGTAAACGAGAAGGGATGCAGTGAAAGAGAGACAGACTCCCCACCCCTTCCTTTTCTCCTTCATCTTTTTTCCTTCATCTGCTGTCATATTTCCAACAGGCAATTATATATTATGAATAAATGCAATGATAGCTGCGTGTGGCCTTGCTAATGTGAGGTGAAGTTTCGAAATGTGTCACTGCTATTCCACACATTAAACGAAAAAAGCTCTTTCACTTAAGTGTATATCCTCGACTTGCTTCGCAACAATCAACATCAATTTACCATTCACCGCATTCTGGCAGATAATTAGCGTACATCACTGAGCTAACATCACATCCACCTGCCCAAGGTTTGGTTCTTTGTGGCTCTATGAGAAGAAAGTCGAAGAATGTGGGCACAGGTATAAGCACAATCAAGAAAAAAGACAAAAATATTTTCAGCTATTGGTCCGAGAAGCAAATGTAGCAGCAAGCAAAGCCTAAGGTGGCCAAACACACACACACACACACACATGCAGGCCCAGTGATGATAGTGTTGGAGGAAAAGTTGGCGTGAAATGAATTTCATGAGAACCAGCTGCATTAATTTTCATTTGGCACATACAGCTGATCTGGAAATTCTACAGATCCCATAAATCAGAGGGATTAATTATTTGGCAGCAAAGTAAATTAAAAGTATTAATTATACAGACTTGCCGCACAAAATCCTAAACCACTGATTGCTTTGCTGTAATCTGGATGAAGACACTGATTTTCTGCTGTTGAGTGGCTGAACTGCAGGTGTCTGTGGACGTCTGATTAACACTATCATGATTAAGTCCTGCAGTGATCATATCATGAAAAATATGAAGGTTTTACCTGCTGAGGATGACGGTCACATGTGTGGCATAAATTGTTTGATTAGGAGAGACTCATTGGTGTAAACAAATAAACTTGAACTGTCATGTGGAAAACAAGACGAGTGAGATGTGAGCGACTGGATCCAACAGTGATGTCATCGTGTGAAAAACGAGGGTCAGGCTGTGTGAAGTAGGATATTGCGAGAACTGTGAATACTAGAAGAGAGCTAGTGTTCCTGACTGCACTTGCACTAAGCTTCATTGAAATGACAAAACAATTAGTGAGTTAAAACTTTGCACAACAGAATTTGGAATTTGAACATTTCTGCTGTTTATCACTATGTGATTCAATTTTTTTGTCCTGAGTTTACAGTGGCAAAACAAACAAGTGTCAAAACTGCTGTCACAAATTTGAAAATAATCACAGATGTAAACTGCATTTAAATGAAAGCTGTGTGCAGTGTAGCCTGAGGATTAATGAAGGATTGTTTGTCTGTTTTGAGAATCAGAGTAGTTCAGCACCACCTACAACTCTGTTCTTGCATATTTTTACTGCAGTTGCAAACAAAACAAGACATTAAACAGACATTAGCACCACTTATCATCACCACTGGGCAATGTCAGAAATGTGAACAACTGTGCCATGTTTTAGACATTCTCTACAATGGAAACCACATTTGAGGAATCGAGAGACAAAAGAGAAATAAGGTTGAAAAATATAGATCTAAAAATTTAAAATTCAGAAGCAACAGCAGTAACAAGTACATCAAACATTAACTGGTCCTATGAGATATATCATCAGGGTCTTTTTTTTTTTTTTTTTCTTTTTGTTTGAGTAAAAGACAATAGATCCATTAGATATATTTTGAAAATGTTCAAGCCCGTTCATGTCCCCATGAAGAGTCGCTGCTTCTCTGCTCTGTGCACCACCACCTCCTCATATCTATTCACGCCTGGAGTGCAGCACTGCAAATCTGAGTAATTACATTTAATATTTTAGCCACTTTGCTGACGCTCTCAGCCACAGTGGCTTACAGTAAGTCAAAACATTAGTGTCACTGAACATCCTCATATCACTATCACTGCTCTAATGACATGAACATTCCCTCAGTAAAAGGAAGTATGCTCTGTTTTAGTCTAGCCTTGGACGAGCTATGAAAAAAGACAAGTGGGATATGATGAGTGGTGTGACTATCATTTCTTTATTATTTCAACTTTTATTCTTTGTTCAATGTCTCGGTTGGGCTCTTTGTCCTTCCTCTTTTTTTCTTATTTTTCTCCATGGCTCCTTCTCTCTCTCAGGTCTTTGATCTGAAGTGGCTCACTAAATAAAGTACATCCTCAAAGACCTCTGAAGGGACTTGTAGAGGAGACAACCCATATTCACTTATCATGGGGTTTATGTGGATGTACTTACTAAGTGTGACTGTATTTGTGTGTATGTGTAAGAGAGTGTGTATTTTACTTGTATTATTTATTCAGTCCCACTCGGGCCTTTATAACAGTATTATGAGCGTGCAGTTATAAAAAATTGGGAGAGGTATTCTCATTACACTGCTGCTGGAGAATTGTTGCTTTCTCTTGTGCATCAATTTCCTCTCTGTTTATTTTTGAATTTGTGATCTATTGTATGTAATGCACAGCTGACATCATCTCTCATGTCTGCAGAACGCTTCACCACCCTGGGAGAGTGAGCCAAATCATCAGTAATGTGTTGTGGATGCCAGAAATGTAGCACCACAGGGAACAATAACCAGATTTTCTAAGCATTTCTGAACATCACATTGTCTAATTAAGTGTGATACCTTGCTGTAATTACTCCAAACAAATGAGACCATGATGAAGACGGTTGGTAGTTTCTTTCAAAGGCATTAACATTGCTACAGGAGAGTCGATTAATGACTTGTTGCGTTCTCTTTTTTTAAATGAACCTTCAACAGCCTTGGAAAATACAAATACTTCAAGGTCCTTATAACAGCGATAAAGCCTAAGAGTGAAGGTTACCTCTTTGGAGATTGAAAAATCAATGTCACTGTGGAGAGTTTTTCCTTTTTCACACATGGATCCATTATGATGAAAAGGCCACGACAGCTTCCTACATTCTTGAAGTCTGTGATAAACCAGTAGGTTCATTTATAAAATATACCTCCATTGCCTTTTCTCGAAGATGTGTATGCAGATAGATGATCGCAACAGTTCACATGAAGCAACAGATAAATTATATCTACATGCAATTTTGTGATCTAATTTAATGGGTGTGTATTTCTGAGATTGAAGCATCTGGAGCACAAACATCAAAAGGTAGACTCCTAGCCAAAAGAACCATATTAACATGCGCAGCATGCTGTTTTCCTACCACACCTTGGCAGACTCAAAGTAGAGCAAGAAATGAAGGAATAAAAAAAAGTGATGGTTGCCCAGCAAGTCTTCTAATTTTAACGACAGAGTATGTCATCAATCCCTGAACTCCAAAATGACACACACAAGCAGGATGACATCATTAGTCTGCACCTCCAGTGTTGTCTTGACACATCCACCCCAACCTCCTTCCTCTGTGGACCCTCTGAAATAAATTCACCTGACTTTCTCTTTGCTCAAATTGAAATGACTATGGCACCAGAAATGACATGAGAAAAAGTGCCAACAAGAAAATTATTCAATAAAACCTCAGTAATATCTCATAATTGTATCACCACAGATCACATGAGTCTTAAATGCAATATGAGTGTTCAAACTCCAGCTACTTTTAAATAATATTTAGCAATTAGAATAAATTAATTGAGCCATTTTACAAAATGTTGTGAAGAAACCTTGCTGAGGTGCAGTGAAAGTTTTCAAGCATTGTTTCGTTTATCATATAAAACGTATTTGAAATGAAAAATCCCAACATGTTCAACACCAAAGGCTGATCACGCTGCAGGGCCATAAAGTTAAATAACTGACTCTTTCCTTAATTTCTGCTTAGCTGTTCTTTACTGTTCATCGAGCGTGATAGCAATCTTGCTTTATGCGACTAATAGACTTTTGAAATACCAGTTAATGCATCAGCTCAAGAAAATGATGAGTATAAGAAAGAAAGCTGAGTGCTTTTCATTTTTGCTTAATTGGGTACTATTGTTCAAGATCCTTGGTAGCATTTCTGTTGATGGTCTTTTTTTCATATTTGCAAATTATGTTATTGAGCAAAGCTATCATTTGTATTGCTGTTGTAGTCTGTATAAAAAACACATTTCTTTAATATCAGATCAATTCTACTTGATTGTTTACAAAGCGTAGTGGTGCACTTACTTAAATGCAAGCAGACAAACAAAAACCTTGCTAGCTGCTGCGAAGGTCCGGATACATTGCTGCGACGTCAGAAAGCCATTTGTCTCATTTTGTTTCTACTTAATTGCTTTTTTTTTTCATGATGCCTGGTGGGGTTCAGGCTGATCTAATAACACTTTGACAAATCAGCATTCACATCCTTCTTTCCAGTGTGACCACAGGGATGCTTTAGAGTCAACAATGAAGATCTGATTCTGTTTAGTTCTATGTAATTACTTATTCTTCAGTATTTTTCATTCAATACGTGATTTTAGTTCTGTTTCATCATATGTGTGAATTATAATAAAATGTAATTGCATGTTTTATTTCTGGGAAAGTAATTGGTTTTTATCCCAAAATGGAAACAGAACAGTGATGGTTTCCTTAGTGACATGGCAGACATACCAACAAATTTACTGTCTTTTTTTTCAGCTGCATTCTTGCTGATTGTCTAATTGTTTGCCACATGGTTAGATGAAGGATTCAGCAGGCATATCCATCATGATTACTTTGTCATTATTGCACATCTGTCAGCAACAGAAGTGCTGATTTCATCTAATGCTTCCCGATATGTTTTAATTATTAATGCAGCTCTATGACATTACTGCATTCTGGAAATTGACAGTTGGAGATGGTTAAGCTACTAACGGGTGTTTTGGGTAGCACTGCACCAAACAGCAGAAGCTCAGGTTTTATTATCAGAAAGTCTTCAGGGTCAGATGCTTGCACAGCTTTTTTGTCTGCAGCTTTTGTCTTAAGCATCAGACATGAAGTAAATATCACTCTCTGCAAATCTTTTTTTGAAGTAAATCACACTAAAATGGTAAAAACAGTTTTCATTCTTACTCTGAGACTGAATGCATGATAGCATGAAATTCACCGTGGTTTCACTTTAATCTGTTCATAAAAGGTGTGTTTGCTTTACGTCATGGTACAGTAAAAAGGGGTGGAGCACAGAGAGGATGAAAAACGAAAGGAAATTGTTAGATTCCCACACAGAGGAGCAAGGTTGAGAGATGAAAAAGAAAACAAGAAGTTGAGAAATTTTTTAGCCAAAAAATGTCAGGGTCGCATGGCTTCTGAATCTGCACGAAAGGTACTTAGTAATGGAGAGCAACATATTCTTTGCAGACACAATCTCACCAATTAAACTACATAACTAACACAGAAAACCAGTGAATTAGACTGCAAGTCTTTGTTGACCTGACTCTAACAACAGCAAAGATTGTTTGTAGGAATGGAGTAGTAATAACGATAGCTCTTGAAAATAGAAGCACTGCTTCAAAATACCAACAAGGTGGGATTCGTTCTGGCAGCCATGCTTGGGTTCATTTGCCTGAAGTGTTGGGAGTTTTGGGTTCCATCCAGTTTCATCCACTTTAGTTTTACAACCTGTAGGGATGCGTCTCAGCCACTGGATTTGAAACTAAGAACTTCTCTTGTCAGTGATATACATGACTGGTATCAAGGACAAAGTTTCCCTTAAGTGGATGTGGTTCATTTGAATTTCACATGAATGTATGCAAAGTCTTAAAGACCCAGTTTGCCCACCCACTTTTTTTACCTTCATAATTCCACATGATCAGAATTAACTTAATGTACATTATACAGGAGATGTGGGCTTTCCAGGAAAAAGAAACTTAACTTTATGCATTTCTCGTACTACATCCGTCTTTTATGCTGGTGCCTGTTTCCTAAAGATTTTACATCATTTTTTATTCAGTGTGATGTGACTTCACAGACTTTGTCAAACTTAAGTCCTAATGCGAATCAAGAGCAGCTACAGCGAATGTTAGTTTTCACCCCAGCATGGTGTAGGCAGCTTTGAAGTAAGGCTGGACTTCACCCATGATGCTTTTTGAAGGATTTCTACACTTGTACTCTCGCTAGGAATTTTAGAGTGAAGGCATATATCACACACACTCACACACACTCTAACTCTCAGAATAGTGAGTCCTAGAGGATGTCGAGTGATGACAGTCAAAGGATGAATGACCCAGGAGAATATCACTGAGCTGACACTCTGATAATTACATGCCAGTCTCACACACTCTCATTTCCTTCATTGACACACGCAAACACACACAAACACATCACATAGGCTGGGTTCATAGATGAAGCACATGGCATGCACACACTGATCACAGACAGCCATAACTTGCTTCGAAGCATAACACACCGGCTGCACACGAACAAACAAACTGAGTTCAGTGTGTCTACAGCAGGAGCAAATTTTGACAGCAGACATACACACTCTTTCACACACACACATACACACACACACACACACACTAACTTGATGTATTTTCCGCATTGCGTCTCTCTCCAAATTCCTAACTGTGTTCATTTACTAGCAGAGGTCTCATCAAACTTTAACCAGGCAGCATAAACAGCTTCAAATGAAACAGAACACCAGAGGCAGTTACACTGGGACTACAGACACG